>KV751334.1:29036380-29062757 GCA_001698575.1 Mola mola
TATTTTTCTCTCTCATCAGGCACCTCTATTTGCATGTTGTTGTTTTTTTTTCCACGTTTGTCTTGTTTTGTCCTCTACTTTGACTTAATGGTTTGATTTTGAGGAAGACAAGTAAGTCATTGCGATGTCGTTTTCATGCCCCTCTGTTGCCTCCCTATCGCTAATGCCACTTCATCGCTTATCTAAATTTTGTTTACTGCAGTCAGCTTTCAGCCAATTAAAGGCCTTTAAGGAAAGAATAGACGATGCGTCGTGGGACATCTGTTTAAAAGCAGCCATGTTGCCACCTGCAGAGACACGTAGCTTTTATCGGGAGCTGGCAGGGGAGTTGATCACAATCCCTTTGCGCGCAAATCACATAATGTGGAAAGAGGCAAAACATACCTAATTTTTTTTGCCCGCCACATTCATTCCCTATCAGTGTCAGTCAGAAACATTCATCAGCAGCAAATGTAGCATCATCAAGTGTTCAATTACGCCGCCCGAGGGACTCCCAGCACACACGCTGTCTACTGCAGACAGGATATGGACGTCCCTTTGCCAAATTGCTGATGCTGTATTGAGCACCACATCAAGAGCTCATTTCATGTTTACCATGTCACACAGGGACAGAGAAGATGCCCCCATGCCTCTTTCTTATTGTTTAACAGAAGAGAGTCCTTCTGTTTGATCGATTTTTATGGTAGCGGGTGTCGTAGAGGGCCAACAATCCGAGGGTCATAAAAACTGCTGATGCTGGGCATTAGGGATGACGGAGGTCGACATACGGACATCAAAATAATTCAGCCTTGTGGGGGCTTATCATTTTTTTTTTCCTTCCAGCCTGTTTGCAAATGCTTTGACCTTGCTGCGTGAAATGTACATTTCATTCACCGAGCGACCTCCCATCGATTTGTGTTGCTCCCCTTTTTGTTTTTTTTCATGTTTAAGCTAGATGGATTTGCTTTTTACCCTGCCATCTGGCCTCAGTAATCACTTCATCAACATGTCGCGAGAAACGGGCGCGCGCTGACTCCCCTCTCCTCTCCGTTTTATCCACAGGCTTTCAACAAAAACAATCTGATTCTGGAGGAAAGAAACAGGTACTTCAACCCACAGCTTGCCGGGAAGACCTACACCAACGCATATTTCACCGACCTCAACACCTACGACGACTATTAACCCTCGATTCGGCAGGTCAGAGTCCATCCCGCGGAGAGGAACCCAACGCTGTCATCCATTCTGACTTCCTGTCTTTGTGCTTTGTATTGAGATTCGTGACACCATGCGTGGGATAGTCCCACCCTGAGACTCTATGGCAGCTGGTATGTAATGTAAACACAGACACACAGTGTTGCCAACAGAGGGAAAAGCCCACTTTCTCTCAGGTGCCTTGGGGTACACTTGGAAAAGATTGTTGTTTTTTTTGTTTTCTTGTGACTCTCACCGAGAATCGGCCAACTGGAATTTCCAATGCGGATTAAAAAACAAAACAAGGAAAAATAAGACGCAAAACTCAAAGAGACTGTGGGAAACGTGATCCCTTTTAACTTTCCTGTGACGCCTCTTAAAAAGACCCATATTTGTAACAATGGGACGTAACCACAAAAAGAAAAAAAAAACGCTTTGCATGACTTCATCTGATGTGTTTTCTCTGCCGTTTTCTGTTTCTTTGTGCATGGTTGAGCGCATTGCAGGGTTTGGGGACTCGCGCGCAGTGTTTGTGCCAGCGTTTGGTACAAAGCTGGTTTTTTGGAAGGTGTAAGAAAAAACAAAGACGGTGGTGACGCCTGATGGCTTTTACCATTTACTGCTGCAGCAATCTCCAGACGGATCAGTAACCTAACCCCCAGTCCTAGAATCAGGATGTAGATATTTGAAATCTGTCACTTTTTGTTTCCTCTCTTTCTGTTACCGTCTCTAGCAGGTAGCAGTGATTGAACTTTTAGTGTAATACTTTTTTTTGTTGTTTTTTTTTTGTTTTTTTTTTTTTTTACTTTAAATGGTACATATGTTTTGTACAGGAAGTTAAGTTTTAAGCCTATGTCTGTAGTTTTCTTTTTTTTTTTTTTTTTCTAAATACATTTATTCAATGTCTCAACGTGTTTAAAGTAAATAAAACATCTCGTTTTGAAAAGAAACCAAGTTTATGTGCGTTCTGAAAAGTGATTGAGAGTCTTCATAACCGCGTGCATCACAGTCAGTCGTTGTCATTGTATTTTTCTATTTTTTGTAAAAAAAAAAAGAAAAAAAATGTAATGGATTTCGATAGTGTTCACTATTCCTTTGGCTTCTGAGTTGAATATGTATTTGTGAGAGCAGGACGTTAATGGCAGTTGATGTACAGGTGGAGGCTATTCTCCTGAACCACGACTGGTGTACTAACCACATACTATCGATGAACTCCACTCATCAAGTTGAGACATTACTGTATAACCAAATATTAGGTTATCCAACGGCTCAGTTGCAACTAACTTTTTTTTTTTTTCTTTTTTTTTACATGTTTGCTTGTGTTACTGTGCATAAATTAAAAACTGCTTCGTACACAACAGACTCGTCAGACTTTCTGAGTTCCAGAGATGCATTCGGAGATTTGACGCCTTCGATCCCCTTAACAGAACTGATGGGCGCAGATTGGAATTATGAAGCTAAAGGGAATTTGGGTGAAGCTTTTCAAGTGCTTCACAGCAAAACAAAGTTGCGGCACTTACCTAAGCAACCGAGGAAACATGGAAATTTTAAAAGACTAAAACAAGAAAAACACAACATTGCCATAAACAGCTTGCTGAAAGCCCAAGTTGGCAATGTTGTACACAAAACTCTTACTTGAGTAAGAAATAAAGCTGTTATGCTGAAAAATTACTGTGGAAAGTATATGTATGTATGTGAAGGTCACACATACAAATACTACTACTTTAGTATCTGATATTAAATGTTTTTTTCTGATTTAAAGTCAATTTTCTGGCAATTAATGTACAGTATCAAAACTATAAATAAAATTAGGTTTACGTATACCAGTGCATCTTCAATATTTATCATTTATTTAATAAAGTGAACATTTGATATAGTCTAGATTTTTTTGTACATAAACTAATTTCATCTGTGTAAGCCGTAATCATCAAAAATTGATACAAAAAGTCTTGAAGTATTTCACGTGTGATGAATACTATCTTAACTTTTTGAGCCAAATTACACAAAAAAAAAGAACCTTCTAACAAATTCTGCTTTTTTGAGATGCGCCAGTACATATATGTACTATACTGTATAGTATAGGTAAAAATCTGAGCATTTTGGCTCAGTTTGTCTCAGTTAGCCCGAATCATCTCTGATTATTTTTATCTGATTGTCAATACAAATAAATAGATAAATTGCACTACTTTGGCCCTGTAAAGTAGTAAAAACTACTACTTAAAGTAGGTGAAAATAGAAATACTCAAGCAGTCCCTCCAAATCATCCTTTTTTTTTTTTTTTTAAACAAAATCTTCACATGAGTCCAAACGTGAATGTTTTTGCCTTAAACATTTTCTCTAGTCATTTCTGTGGTCAACTTTATGGAGCTGTAATTAATTTAAGAAGAAACTAAGAAACTTCACCCAGCTTTCAATTGCAGGGGAATACATAATACCTGAATAACCATTCTTGGGTGAACTGTTCCTTTAATTTTGAATTCTCTGCTTGGGGCATAGGGCATAGGTCTCAAATAGAGTAAAAGCAGTGATGTAAGGTACTCCCTTTAAAGTGTCCTGACCACTTCAGAGACTTTGATGTTCCTCGAGCAAAGGGCCACAGCACCGTGAGCACACACCAGCACTTCACAAATCACTCAAAAATCAGGGCAGAAGACTCCCTCTGCCTGTTTTTCAGCAGGGCCCCGCGTTGACAAATGGCATCAGCGGCGGCGAAAGGATACGTGAAGGATACAAATGGCGCGAGGCAGCGGGGTAAAGGTGGGGAGGGCCGCCATCTCGAGACCGCACTCTAATCTGTATGACGGGATGCAGCACCACACACTGCGCTGTTCTCCATCAACCTTCAACCTGACATCCCATCTGTGTGCAGAGGGTAACGGAGGGGGTGTTATTAATTACCCCACTGTTTGGTTGGTCAGGGGTATATGACCCAGCGCTGTCTGGCAGCCCAGAATCCATCTCTCTTACCTTGAGGTCATCTTTGGTACCTCAGCAAGCAGTGCAGCAGTCCTACGGACGGGCGTGCACGCGTCTGTAGGGATGGGTGTGCAGTTATAATGTATAATGAGCAATTCCCTCTTAATATTAGCTCTCAGAACTTATTTTAGGCCTATGCGAGCGTTGTATAAAGCAGCCATTTGGTCCAAATTGACCTGACAGTGATTGATGAATCATTAGCGGATATATACATAGTGCCCATTTCCTACACACACTCACACACACTAAACTAAAACTGGTAGAGTGGAGCTGAAAGCTTCCCTCTGCACTTTCATCATTCCTCGTAAGGTGTCAACAACATGAGCTATGCGGCTCATAGTCAGTCAGACACACGTGATATTCTACTTTGACAGCAGGGCCGATGACAATAAATCGCTCTCCCAAAGTGGCATTTAGGGACTGCTAAAGGTCACAGCTAAAGGTCACGGGACCGGGGCCTGTCAGATCGATCGACTGCATGAGAGCTCGCATGTTTATAAAGAAGTCAGAGTGTCATGAGAGGTGACCTGTGGGCTGAGATGATCTACAGACTGCGTCTTGCTTGCAGACATTCATGTTACCCAACGGAAGGATTTCACTTTTTCGATCGCAGCATCAACAGGTTTGCCCTTTTAACCCTTCGATCCTCCTTGGAAATGTGGTGTTGTGCTTCAGAAATGGCTCTCCACTCAGCTCTGCAGAAAATGCCTTTAGTCTATTTTTGAAGGAACCCGTGCCAAGGACACATCAGACACAGGAACAGCGCAGAAAAACTGATCAATAAAACGAGAAAACATTTAACAATTTAACCATTAAAAAACAGGAATCAAGGTAAAATAAGGAAAAATAACAGAATCAACTGAAACGGAGTGAAAAAGAAAACAAAGCTAAATGTACAGGTGTCAGAGTGTATTCAACCCCTCACCCTCCTCAAAAACAAGTTAAAGTAAATGAAAGGTTCTAAAGTTTGAGTAAAGCCTGAGGTCTAGATGCAGAGTTTGTGAAATAAACAAAATCTGAATTTTCCACTAAAGCCTGGTCATGAAGCATTCAGGAGCTGTGCTAATTAGCATCCTGTATACAGAGGCCTCTGAGTGCCAAACAAGGTGATTGAGTGAGATTGTTCCTGTCGGGCAGGTAACAGAGCGTGAACGTCTCATTAACCTTTCTGGACCAGATTTTTCTCTTATTCTCATGGATCACTGCGCTCCGGCCCGGCCTCTCGGCACGTCCCCCTCCCCGTCCGGAGCCTCAGCAGGAGCACACAAACGCCCCGAAATTACATCCCCAGACTGCAAGTGGCCGCTGAAAGATGCTATTTTCATTCATCGCCTCGATCCAGTCAGAAATATTTAGTCACTGATTGTCTAAAGGTTTAGAGGTATTCATAGCTAAGCCTGAGACCCACTGCAATCAGCACAGTGCACGCTGAAAAAATGCTTTCTGGGGGGGGGGGAATATTCTGTCTTATTTTTGCATCAGCCGGGGAAAGTGGGAGTCGATGTTGACAAAACAAACCCCGGGGATGCCTGAAGACTGATGAACAACTTATGAGCTGTCATGAAATGTTGCGTTTACTTTTTCGGCAGGAAAATAAGTGATAACTGACACCTGTCATGCGGTGGAATCCAGCAACATACAGTGCAGAAGCAGCCAAGTGTAGCTTACAGTCTGCTTCCACCTGAAGCCCTGTGGATTCAGACCTTTATTTCCTGGAACTTTGTCGTAAATAGGCAAACTGAGGCAAAAGCTTTAACTACCTCCAAAAGCTTTAGCACAGCCTCTTATGTATGTTTTTTTCCGTCTCTGCTGTTATGTTTTTAGGCAAACATTCCTTAATGCTGCTTCAGTACAGATTAACACTGCAACACATTCACAGCAAACAGAGAACGGGCACTTTTCAAAAGCAGCTCTAATCTACAGAACACCTTGGCTGCCACGCTGAAAGAAAAATACCTTTTCATTTCAATGACATCTATTCAAACCAAACTCATTACATTAGCATCTTCCCTTGTCTACGTTTCTTTCCGCGTTTCCTCTGCTGCACAAAATGAGCTTTTTCTTCATCCCAGACTGATAGGAAGCTGGCTTGACGCCGCCGTTTCCGCCATACCTGCCACGCTGAATGGTGAATGTCACCCCCTTGCACTAATGCCAGTTGAGGGATGCCACCATAGAATCCGCCCCGAGACATCTGGAGTCCCAGGTGGCCGTCTCGTCCATCCAGGTCTCAGCTGCAGGAAGCCAAGCGTGCTGCCGGATGCCAGGGGCCTCGCGAGCCCCAGCCAAGCCACACTGAAGCCTATCAGCTCCGCCACAGCCCTTTATGGGCCTATTCACCTTAATCAAAGCTGTTATTCAAGTAACAAGCCAAGATGGCGGATATCGCTGCGCTCCAAATCGCCCACTGTGTGACTTTCCCTGCCAGCTTCCCCCACAAGCGGCGATTCTCCCCAACGTGTCCAGCTGCTCTGGACAGAAGGCCTCTGTCAGCCATTCACTCGCAAGAGCTACTGATGACCGCTGCGAGCGTTTCACATCGATAGCAGGACGGAGTCCATGTCAGTGGGAAACACGGGCGTCTAATGACGCGACTACAAGCTGCAGTCAGATCGGTTTAATCAACTTGCTGATTGAAGCCATTACCGACGTTTGAGAAGGGAGTGATTGGGATCATTTGTTAATTGTTAATTAATTAATTAATTCACTAACTAATTAACCTGCTGATTATATGTCATCTGAGGAGCATTAGTGCTGCCATCTGTAAAAACAGTTCTGTTTTGGGGCAATCATGTGTATTGCGCCTGTTGAGAGAATAAACAACAAACTGGCCGGTTTTGAAAGATATGTGAAACTTTTAAAAGACAATGACACTAATTCACCTTGTTATATACACAAATGTACTTAATGATTGTATGTTACTGCTTATGATTAATTGCAAAGTGGCCAGCAAACCCATAGATAATTAAAATGCAATATAAGATTAGGGATAAAACTGCTACGATACCTAAACAACAAGAAGCTCCTAAAACTGTTTCTGTGAAGACTTAAAAGAAAATACATATTTACTGAGGGTCTCTTCCTCACCTCCATTTTATCATTTCATGTCCAGATTATTATGTTTAAAAGCTTTTTTTTCCTGTTCATATTCTGGGGACCAGAAGAAGATATAGAGGGCCACTTATCAACGGCACACAGAGTACAGTGACGTACAAGACGTAGAGAAAAAACATAAAAGTAGACAGTGTCCACCTTTTTTCGACTTCTTTCAGTTGCATTCATGAAGAACAGATCACTCTAATACAATATGATGATGTTTTTTTATGTTTTGGGGGTGGGGGGTTTGTCTGGATGAAGAAACAGGCATTGTGTCTAAAAAGAAATCTAATTTTAGTTTGGGTAGATTTTCAATGTGTGGAATAAAAAGTAATAGCACCTAGAGAGGTTTCTTAGGAAGATGTGATGGTAACCTGGGTTTTCTGCATTTAATTGATGTTTTAGTTGGGTTAAAAGTGACTGGACATCAAAGGCAGACTGCTGAGATGTGAGGGTACGTGCCACTGAAGAGGGTTGTGCTATTAAAACTTCATCATCTACATAGAATTGGAAAACCACATTTGTAAAATTGTCACAAGACTAATACAAGATATAAGAAGAACAGAAGTGGTCCTAGTACGGAATCTTTTTCATGCAGGAGGGAAGGACGAGAAAAGGCCCAGCAAAGTGGATACACATCAGTCTGCCTGATGAGTAATTTAACTGTGATAAGCCAACACAACACCTCCTGCTAAAATGAGGTTTTGAAAAAAGTCTCTGACAAATCAAGCAACAGAACTTAATAACAGCCCATTGCCTGAATAATGTTATTCACCATTTTAATAGCCATAGACTTGTGTTGTGATAGAATAACATTTGTTTCTCTAGAAATTTCACATTTGACGGTCTTTGCGTTGTTGGCTGGACTGAGGACACAATGAAAAATGCTTGCATAGCATTGGCGGTCTTTGGTGATTAATGTCCCTGCATGGTTTGACAAGCTGTTGTGGTCCGACATACTTCCATTGCCAAGCTGCACGCACACCTTATTCACATCATCATTAACTGCAAACTCTATCTCTTGGGGGTCACCAAGGTTTAATCTGTGGGTTAGCCAGTGGTACTTCAGAGATCCCAGTCAGTTCTTCTGCAGTTGCCGGGGGTGACTTGCGAGATCGTAGAGAGGCTAAACCTGTTTTGAAAAAAAATGGAATGAGTTGTTATTATTTCTAAGATTTCATTAAAAAGACTACAAAAAGGAGTTATATGTCCCTGCCAACAAGGGCTAGGCAATATAGCTCATAAATAATATCATGATATTTTTAGACTATATTACGATTCACTATATATATTGAGATATTTTAGAATCTCCTCTAAAGCGCTGAAATCTGCAATTCAACATTTTTAAGCATAAGACGACCCCTGTGTGATGATTCTACTAGTAACATTTGTCTCGATTATTTACTATTTATTCATTAAAGCTTCTATTGTTTTTTTTATTTGCATGCAAACAGAAGGAAATCACAATAATGTTACATTTATCATTAATTTCAACTCTTCATTTCTAACAAGGTAATTGCACACATAAGCTTTTAAGACACATGACAGTCATGTTAGAGACCTGCAAGGGTCCAGTTTTGACTGGACAAACACACACACCCATAAGCCACCAGAACCGACCAGTAATCTTCAATAATCTATGCACCTTCCAATACCCATTAATCTTTTAATGATTAAACACAAAGGCAGTAAGAGTTGTGTTGTTGGGTTGTCGAAGTGGCTGGTGTTCCTTTGCAGTTTTTGACATGTTTCCTCGGAGACGACGCCTCGCGGCTATCAAATGCTAACACTTTGGTACACTGTTTACAAGCAGCAAATGTGTTACCACACATAGCTTCCCAAATCCCAAAATGTCCAATTTGACCAAGTGTTGCCGACCTGGTGCAGAACACTGAGCACTGAAAACTCTTCACTGTTTTCGCTCTGTCAAGCTCTCCTAACACAAAAGCACGCAAGCTTTCTGGATGGTCAGGGGAGCGAGCTGTCAGGAGAGAACGAGAGGAGCAACACTCTGCATTTCATGCAGACAGGCTGAAACATTCATGTCACAATTTGTACTCGATTGTCGCGATGTAGTTATTTAATGTATCTCACGTGGAACGAGCTGCGGCACGTCGAGTATACTCGATTTATCGCCCACCCCTACTGCGAACAAAAAATATATGTAGTGGCGTTCTCTGCTGAGATGGCCTCATAAAAGTAATTATGAAGGTAATTAAAGGCAACAGTCAAGCAAAGAAAGAAATCCACATTGATGTCTGAGTATCTTTAAAAGGGTTGCTAACAAACTGATGTCGTTGAATCGATTTAGGATTTTGAACTGTTAACCTATAGCACAGTTCAAGACTTCAGGGGTCAATAGCTTATCATTAAGTACAGTGTACTCGCCTCATAGCAAGATAAATTTAAAAAGATTGCTAAAGCAGGAAAAAACGTGATCAGTTAAGGATTACAAGAATCCCCACCGCTGATTCTTTGTATTATGAGTATCTTGTCTGTATGAATCCCACAGAGAAAGTAGTCTTGCCTGTTAAAAACGTATGTCTTCTATACACGACTAAATTATTAAATAATCACTCACTTGTCATGTTTTGTGTCCAATTAAACCAGATCTGCTGTGACATCATCTTTCTTATTCACAGTGTGAGTATTGTGTGACAGATCAAAAGCCCTTTTGAGGATAGAAAAAGGAGTCTTTAACCCATCGACAAGAACATAATACGAGCGCCTCATCTCTGTGACATCACTTTGAGCCAGAGTCTGCAAAGTGGTGATTGGAGGGTGGAGCCACAGTTGAAGGCCGCCTCCTATGAAAATCATGCTATTGACCTCATTAACATGTGCATGTGATGGTTTTTTATGTACTACAACAAACATTATTCCAGTGTGCAACCGTGCAGTGTATAGTAGACTAGTTTAAAAGTCTACAGTTAAGCTCTGTCTCGCTCCCTCATGATGGGAGACAGGGCAGAAGTAAAGTGGCACATTCAAGGCTCCTCACAAGCTCGATGAGGCAGTGGTGTAGAATTTACATCCCAGCCATTTCACAGCAACGAAGGGAAAACACTGAAATATGTGATTTTTTTTCAAAATTTTAAGCGTTTTTATCAATGCCTGGAGCAGGCCAGCAAAGAGCTCGGGCCCATAAATCTACCCTGCTCACTAACAAGCAGGCTTCAGCTGTCGATCAGGACGCTTCGCCCCATCTTTAAAACCAGACCAATCACAAAAACACTTAACACTTGAATACACAGCAGCTTGATTAAAAACTACTGAAACCTGAAGATTCGAGATGTAAGTTTTATTCCCAAGCTTTTATTTAAGACAGTTTGACATAAGTCAAAACTGTCTGATTTACTTCCCAGAATCACCTGGCGACATGTAAATGTAAATGCATGAGACTGTGGGGTGCTGTTTTACTTATTTAAATTCATTTACCTCATTTGAATATTGTCCACTGGTGAGCAGGTTACATCTTTGAAAATTCAATGTCAACAAGCTTTTCCATTTCTGTTTTTAGTGTGGCGATAAAATGCACGCACAAGTATGAGAAAATGAAATTGCAAATTGGATTGTTACATTTTTATTATGATATTTACTCAAATGACACATAACTGTACAGAAGAGGAAAATGAAAGTGAAAATATGATGGAAAATACATTTTCAATTTTAAACATTCAATTTTCATAGATTCACCAGTGGTCTTTCATAAGTCAGAGCTTCTTTTTCATTGATTGTCAATATGAAAATCACTCCAGAAAATCAAGGGAGGTCTGTTATTATAATTTTGTTATGATGAGAACAGTAACCAGTCCAATTCATGTCATATCAATGTGTTCTGAAGGACATTTTTGTATCATCCAGATAGCCTTTGCTAAAATTTGTCATAAATTGAAGATAAAATGCTCATCATTCTCAGCTAAAACATGGGATGTTTTCGGCATCCAATTTGTTTTTTGTCTGTTACAGTTCTCTTCTGGAGTCGCATCATTTCTCTGCACTGATTGTCCAAATCTTTCTCTCACTGAACGCCTGTCACAGTCAACACAAACAGACTTCCTGTTTCAACCCCAGAGGTGTATGTGGTCATGTTTGCACATTATACTCTCCTCTGGTCTGTTTGGAGGTTGGGTTTCATCTCTTCGTCTTAAGTGCTTCAGCTGAAGGCATGTGGACGTCTTTATGGTTGACCTTTAAATAGTATTTTTTAAAACTGAATTCACTTCAACTGCATATATATTTGTAAAGATTTTGTTTAAAAATGTTTTTGTAGAAAGACAGTGAAGTCCTAGTTGGTATAAATATGGCTGCCATTCCTTTAGAAAGATTCCTTCATTATAAGACAGCCTTTGAGTGCTCAAACATTAGTTATAGTTCCCCCAATATCAAATGTCCCAACACTAAAAAAAAAGCTTTTTAATTTCCCCAAGGCGCTGCTATTCATTTTTCATTCCATTACGCCTTCTGCCCCCCTGCTGTTTGCTTTATGCTGTGAGGGGTCAGGCACAGAGTGAGCAGATAAAACCATGCAGACAGGTTAGATAAGAACCTCAGGCATGACGTGCATCACTAGAGTCTGACTGTGAAGGCCCTATGAAATGTTTTTTTACTCAAATTTCCAGACACCGGTGGCAGGGTGACGGCTGCTGAAACATCAGCACACGTCACAGCATCGCACCAGAATAGGTGCAAATTAGCAGGTTAACACGGGCGTCACTTTTCTATTATTGGTTTGTGTTGTATGTTTGCTCAACACATAGGGGTTGATTGCATGAGGTCATTCATGTATGCAAGGAAAGTTGTTAATTACAGACATGTAAACAGAGGCGGCGCTCCCTATAAGCCAGCTAAGCCACTGCTTAGGGCCCAGTGGCCACTAGGGGGCCCCAAAATCATGCATTTAGCTTAATTGACTAAACGTCTGATCTATATCCTGATCTGGCAACTCAGGCATGTACCCTGAAGCCTACTTGTTGTTGATGGTGGGGGGGGGGTGTTCATGGGCCATCATCGTTTGTTAGATACATACATGGAACTCGTCCTCTTCATCATTGAGTGAACGGTTAAAATGAGTTGTTGACGATGTTCAAAAAATATTCCTAAAAAATGTAAGTTGTATTTTGATTTAGAGTCTAAACATTTTAAGTGAAAATTTAAATCGAAATTGAATTTGAATCAATTTGCTAATGCAGGCTTTGTCCTATGTGTGTAACACGGCTTAAAAAAACGTTTCACTTTGAATTGGGCTAACAAGTTAACCTTTTACATACTTTAACCGTAAAATGTTAGGAACGCACAAATTTGCATTCTTCAAGCCTGACTTTCTTCGACTTTTCCCAAATCAGCATTTTTGCTTTGCGGCGTAAGGGTTATAATTGCATATGGTATCATGTTCTGTGGCGCAAAGGTTAGCACTGTCACCTCACAGCAAGAAAGTCCTCCCACAGTCCAAAAGCATGTAAGGTGGTGTGGTTAACTGGTTCCTCTAAATTGCCCATAGGTGTGAATGGTTGTATGTCAGTCCTGCGCTGAACTGACAACTTGTCTGGGGTGAACCCATCTCTGCCTGATGATGCTTGAATAGGCGCACCCCCCTGACCCCCAGATTTCTCAGAGAACTGTCAGAATTCTCTGATTTAAATCTTAATTCTGACCAAAAAAAAAGTCAGAAATCTGTGACGGGAAAAAAAGTCATACTTCAAATACATTTCATTCAAAAGTGGCCTTAATACTCTTCTGTGATTGTTTGGCCCTAATATTCTTCAATGTTTATTGGTCATTATTGTCTCCCATGTGGAAAATCCATTAAATTCAAGAAAAAGCTAACAGAAAAGGCGCTTTGATTGCCGTTCGCCCCAGGTCTCAGTCTTGGCGGCGCGAACATGAAGCAGCATAGATGACGTCTCATTAGTGGCGGAGTAGAGGTCAGGGTGAAAAACATTGCACTCACCACCTGCTGGATGACAAATGAGGCCCTTCATGAGCCCCAGGAAGGGAGGAGATGAGACAAAAATGGAAGTTTGAAATGGAAAGTCGACTGATAGCAGAGAGGCAGTGGAGAAATACAGCAAACACAGAGGGAGTTGCCCTTATTATTGTCTCTTCTGATGTTGTTACATCTCTCATTTTCAAGTTTTTGGTTGTTGCTGTTGTTGTTGTTATTACTGCTCTCACCTGCATTCCTCCAGGGTTTGATGAATGCAAGCACTCAACATAGCCAGTGAAACATTAGGGATTCATGCTTATCAGAAAATTGATTACGTTGATTTACTTCTCGACCACTAAACGATTCAGGAAAGCAATCACCGTGTTGTGTAAAACTGTCGATAATGACGACTAAACATTGTTAAGAGCGTATGCTCACAGGTGATTTATTTCACCATCATGCAAAAAAAAAAAAAAAAAAGCAAAAGCATCAGGAAAGATACGAGTCTACTTTTGTTTAAGCTTTTCCGTCTAACATAGCAATTGCATGGACAGTAACACGCAAAAATCACAACTTAAACCAATTGTAAAAGCATGTTAGTCAGTGTTGATTTTGCAGGCAACCCCACATCAAAACTCATCCTTTTCTGAATCTTGAAAACCAACAATTAGAATCAGGCCCTACTGCTGCGGATAAAACCAACTCATTCACATTTCACCACCCCATTAGATTCATGCGCTCGGCTAATGGGTCTCGTGATGAGCTATTGATCTACAGCAAGGATGTCTCAGGAAGTAAGAGAAAGGATTACACCAAACAGCAGAAAGGAAAAATCCATACGTAGTCTAGGTTACATATCCAAGATGCAGATTTGCATTCAGCTCGAAGCCCCATCCTCGTTGCTATGCCTGTCAAGCTCTCCGTTCTAGCGTGGCACATAATGCACTTTAATGACAACTGGGAAAGTTTCACCACTGGAAATTTGCAGCGTGTCCTCACGCAAAGTCACTCGCAGCAGGCTGCTCCTGCAGGGCTCTTCAATAAGCAAGTGTGAGCAAATGCTAACTCTGTAAAGATGGGTTGCTGACAATCACCATCTTTAGATGGACTTTTTAAAGACCACCTCCAATGAAAATTACGTTTTCGACCTTGCTAATGCATACATATGGTGTTTTTTATGCATTACGACAGACGTCATGTCTGAAACAAGCAGTCAGCGTCAAGGCTGAGGACTTCTGTATTCTTTCTGCAATCCACAGACTCCAAAAGACGAATTCTGACAGACCAGCTCTTACCTAACCTAAGGAACCAATCCTGGTGACTTGTGGGGGTGTTGCTTAACATTGCAGAAACTAAACTTGCCGTTCTGACGCATCATCTCATAGGGCGAGCTTATACAAGTAGCCCTTCCTGGGAATTCCAATGTCAGAACTTGCCACTGTGCAGTGCACAGTAGACTAGTTTAAAGGTCTAGAGATTTTTCATGAAAAAAAAGGTTTTTAAAGGTTTGAAGACTTTAATGTTTCCTGCATCTGTTTTGTGTGATAATGCCATGATTCTGTTTTTTTGTATAATTTTGTTTCAAAGTTTATGCTTGTGTTTAAATGTATAATTTCTGGCATTGTGGTTTTGAGTTTCCAGCTTATTTCGTGTTTCACTTTGAAGGGTCTTTTTTAACCTCTGTATTGATGTTTGGTTTTGTCCTGACTTACCTGTATCTCTAGTGTTAAGTTTCCTTGTGATCATTTCTACTGTTTCCTGTTTTATTTTGAAGCTTCTGTTCTTCCTTGTGTCTTGTTGTGTTTTTCCTCCGTGTTTCCCACTTTGTGACCACCTTCATGTAGTTCACCTGCGTCCTGTTATCTGCCCCACCCGGATGTGTCCAATTATCTCTGCCCTCCTTTTCTATTTAAGTCCACGTGCTGCCTTCGTTCTTTGTTAGATCTTTGCCTGTTTCACGTTTCCTTTGGTTCCTGTTTTTCTTGGTGAATTTCCTACTGAGTTTGTCTGTTTTCTTGTGCTTTTTGTGTATTGATGCTTAACAATGATTTGGATTTTTGAACATTTTGGATTTGAGATTTTCACCTGTCACCCTATTTGCAAATGTACATAATCAATTATTTGCCGCTCACATTTGTATAAGATATATATGCGAGTAGCATTCTGGTTGCATGACAATAATAACTAAAAATAAAACAATAATAATGAATATTAAAGAAATACAATAATAACCACGTGAAAGCCGAATGTGAAAAGCTTTTAAAAGTGAACATGATGAATGATTAACCCTTCTGACTTGTCAGCATTCGCTCTCCTTTCTTGAGACCAAACCAAATCCACTTTAATTTGACCTCTGACCACGTTTACAAATGAAAATATGGAATCAAATACCTGCTTTCATGCCTATAAAACTCCTCCTCAGGTCAGTGATATCAGTTGATGAGATTTTTTATTTCTGGTATATAATGACACGTACAGAAGTGCTGAGAGTGACTGATGACAGTAATTAAGATGGAGTTCTCCTTTCTCAACCTCTGCTCTTCAACTTTCTGCAGACCTTTAAGGACTTTATTCCTCTCTGTCTCGGACCTGTCCCGAATGAAAGATTAATAACATCCATCAGCAGGCTCAGATTATTAATAAGGCTTCATTTGTGTGAACTGTCAACTTGGAGTTATGTTTTTCAAATATATAGTGATTTTCTACAGAGCGCCCGTGCCTTTCATCTACAAAGAGACGCGAGAACGATCAGCCATTTTGTTTGATATGCGGTCCGTAATTATCCGGAATCTCGATGAATTATTTCAGCCATTTGATTTATATCCAGCTCGGCCAGACTCCCCACAAACAGACGCATATCTAGGCTCAAATTGGATCCCGGTGGTTCAAACGCAGCTCTGTATTTCCTGTAGTTCTCCATTTCTGCCTTGTGTGCTTTGCCTGGTATTTGGTGAGATTTGCAGGGTGGTAGAATTTGATCCCTCCCAGAACAAATTGAGATGTACTGTACTTGCAGTGCTCAGCAGTAGGGCTATCCAGCAGCTCAGTAAAGCCACGTTGTGCTGACTAGACTTGAGCGACCACCTCGCCGCACACACCCACCGACACACGCACCTCGTGCAGCAAAGAAAGTCGAAAAGTTTGCCAAAAAAAATGTGCTTTTGGTTTTTAAAAAGTACAGAAAATTTCACCATATACCATATACCCTACACAAAACATGTAAGAGTAAAGCAAAAAGCAGATACTCGCACATCTCAGATGCTGGAAGCAGCAGAGTCAATGATACTGGCTTTGAGACACACAAACACCTCTGGGAGTCAGCCAGGGGCCTCTGAGTTCATAGGATTGATGATACAAAGCCCCGTCTCCCACTCACTCACTTGCTCTCATGCACACATGCACAGCTCTCTCTCAGCCCCTCTTCCTTCTTCCCCCCGTTCTCCCCACTCACCTTTTCTCGTGATTAGATTGACTGGTTTTGTCTTGGGACCAGCGGCGCACATCTAAAGTGCCACTATGAAGGGGGAATTGCTTTGAACCAAGGTGAGGTTTGTCCAGGCTTGCTGTCAGCTCAGGGCATTCAGCATGCACGAGGCAGACCAGTTCTCTCAGGCTGACTTTATTTGCACACACCTTTTTCACAGGACTCATTTTGGAAAGAACTTGTAAACACAGGGGTTTGTAATGACAGGAAATAGAAGTCAGTGTGCTGCTCTTGTGCTTTTTTGCTTACTGGATAGACTGGCGCAGTGAAAAAGAGCCTTCAAACATTTAATGACTTAACCGTTTCAATTTGGCTGGTTGGTTGGTTAACACGATTACACAAATACTACTTGATCAATTTCGATAAAAGTTTAATCAGCATAGTCCCTTAGCCAGGCCTATAGCTAATTACATTTCAGTGGTCAAAGGTCAGCACGTTTTTTGGCCATAAATCCAGAAAGAATTAAAATACAGAGGTCCAACTGGTGTCATTTTATGTCACTTGGTCATATCTCCAGAAGAATTGCCATGGAGAGGTCCAACTGGTGTCATGTAATTCTTCCCAGGCTCCATCACATTGCCAGAACCAGTTGGCTCTGCACTTCTTGTCTCACCCAACATGTTGGAGGTTTGCATTCTCTGAGTGCTTTCTTTCTAGTTACAACAGTGTTTATATGCTATTTCATATCAGTATGGCTGCCATGAAAAGCACCCATGTTCCAGGCCATTTTAAATCCATTCCAGCAACATCAGTTTAAGCTACAGCCCATCCCTGCACCTTACCTCAGTTCAAACAATCTTTAGTATTATTCATTTTTTTTTGTTTGAAAACCTGTATTGATGACAAAATCAAACAGCGTCACCCACTGCATCTAATGCGGACTTTGACATTGGGTCGTCCTCGATGTTCCCCCTGCGTGACCGTTATGGGCAACATAATGAAGAATGGACGCACTTACAGAGCCATAGCAATATATCAGTGAATTTGTGCTTACAGTTGCCTTGCAGGCGGGTGCTTCTACCTTTATTTTTCTCCTCTCCTTCTTTTTTTTTTTTTTTTTACCCCCTGGCAGCTTTCCTTGAGATTCATATCAATTTGTCCTCATTTTGCCTCATCCTGTGGTAGTGGTGTGAAAGCTGAGAAGCAGAGAGGGGAAGAAAATGCACGTGTGTGTGTCTGAGAGGGAGCGAGAGGGTGAAAGAGAGAGCGGATGGACTGAAAAGAAAGAAAAGAGAGTTAGTGTGGAAGATGGCAGGTGTGTCGGTGGGGAGTAGTCTAGGATTCTATCCGTGTCAGAGGAAGAGTGTCTGACCCGTAACGAAATGCCAACCAAATGAGGACGGATCGGGGGACCAAGCGTGAGCCGCCCTGCGCTCCCATTACTGAGCACGGAAGACAGATGGGACTGCTCGTCCTGAGAGAGAGAGAGAGAGAGAGAGATGGAAAAACACACACTGGCGTCAATACACACACCAACATGCAAAGTCCTCAAGGACACAGTCGTACACACAAAAACTCTTAATGCATACATATACTGCACACTCTATACAAGAAATAGACTGGACAATCCCTGAATAGCATACCTGCCCCATTCATACTGACGGTCTGCTGTCAGAATAAAACCCTCCACCGAGAATGTAAATACAAAGATATCAGGCAGCAAATAAAAGCTAAGGCTCTGACTCACTGCCTGCACATGTTTAACACAACAACTCTATCGCTGCTAACAACAGCTGGCCATGTTGATGTGCAGATGCCAAACCATCAACCATGCAGCCATGCAACCAGTGGTGTGAGGAATGAAGAAATGACATGTGATGAGGCTGTATCTCCACACCACATTTCAATTTCTCTTGGCATCTCAGAGCACTTAAGAACCCCAAATTGTTTGGCTTTCATTAGCATCCGTGTCGTAGTTGGGACAATTCACCACAAAAAAAAACATGACAGACGATTTCCTCCCAGTGTTCTTTAACGACTGCAAAGTGTGACTTTATGGGGTGTGACTAAAGCACTTCCTTTTATTTATGATTCTAGTCGATGGCTTCCGTCAGTAGGAGAGCAGAGGAGCTGAATCACCTGAACAAGGTAGATTTATGGAGCAACTCTTGCAGTAGTGGACCTATATCAACCTGCAATCAAGCCTTTTACAATGGCTGAGCATCAGCCGGTTCTAACAGTGCAGTTCAATACTAATATCGCCCCTGCTGCCTTTCATTAACCCACCTCCCATCGACGATTAAGGTCATGTTCACTGACTAAGCAGTTCAAGCTTTCGGTAACTCATGTGTTGATGTGGATGGAGATTCAAGGGGAGCAGCATCCTCTTAATTAGAATTTGGAAGGTGGCATAAAGCTGTCTTTGTCATTACCCACCACTGACTGTTCAGTATGGATGGAGCGTCTCCATTTCCTCTCAGTGTATTCAAATGAAGTAAAGGTGAAACGATTCCTCGAATAATTCGAGTGGTTTGCTTGAGGGAGACGTCCGGGAGCTATCCTAACCAGTAGGGTTGGGTGTCGTTTAAATTTCTAGTGATTCCGATTTTAAATTCCTGTTATGAACAATTCTCGATTCCGAAATTTTTGAGAGTCGGGGTCAGAAATTGTCGTGTGTGTTATGTCACAGAAAAATATATATATACTGTATACATATTTTTTTAAGAAACCTCTCTACAAGTCGACTCATATTTAATCATATTTACGATTGATTCAGCTTAATTTGGTGGCTGTTACTAAATGTTATGTTTCAATCATAATACGCTCTTTCTTTGTTCACTAATACAATGATACAGCGTGGCTCGCTTAACAACAAGCTGATAGTACTACGTGTTTGGTGAAACAAAGTGAGCGAGACAGAGTGAAGAAGCTGCAGCAGTTAGCGACTGGTTAGCAGTCCAGCAGTGTTTTAAATGTTATTTAGGAAGCTAAGTTGTCAATAAAAGAAGCTCGAGCTTCTCCAGGTAGAGTCGGCTATTTCACTGCTGCTGCTGAAAGTGAAGGGGTTCGTCCTGAAGCACATCTCCCCGGTTGCCACACAGGCACAGAGCAGGAAAAGGATAACAGGGATACTCAGCCTGCACACATCGCCACATTCTGACAGACAGACGGGAGAATATCATCGTTCTGAATGTCTATTCGTCCTCTGCTAACATTTTAGTCTCGTCTCATGACGAAAGCTAAACAAATGCGATGAGGATTTGCTGGCTGTTACCTGAGCCGGGAGAATGACAGAGGAGGAGGTCACTCATTGACCTCCGCAGAGGCAGAGGCATTTGCCATGTTTGAAGTGCACGAAATGGACGTGTGACAGGTGTTGCCCTGTGACGAGTCCAACTGGATATCGTTTTAATAAAATTAAGCCACACTTTTGAGCATCTATGGTCATGATAGCATAGTGCTCTAACCTCACCCAGACTTGTGTCATCTACACCATTTATTTAGAATTTTATTGTTGGAACTGAAATTAAACTCTCTTAAAGTTTCCCTCTGACGTCCTCCCAGATGTCCGAGCTCCTCACCTTCTCTATAAGGCTGAGCCCAGCCAATCCTACAAAGGAAACTCAATTTGGCCGCTGCTATTTGCGAATTCGCGAATTCGCGAACACAGCACACTGCGTTTCACACAAATGGATATCTCTGTGGCACAACGCGTCTACTTCCACTGTGCCCCTGGGAAAGGCACAGATGAAGAAACATTTCCGCTCTTGATGAACGACGCTGCTGTGGATGTGAAGCCCCGATTGCAAAAACATGGAGGAAGATGAAAACAGTGCAAGGTAACAAGACGAGACACGGCAGAGAAAATGAGTAAAAGTGGCTAAAGTTTGGGTTCATTGCGAGTTAAACCGAAAAGAAAACACACGGCAGTTTGTTTGTTGGAAAACGGAGTTAACGTTCCACAATAGCACGTCGTCAGTGCTGCAGCACCGTAGCATCAAGCATCCAGTTTATGCATAAAGTTCGCCTACTCAATAAAGTAATGTTGCTGTTGCACAGGCAAGAGCATTTAATGTATCAATCAACATTTGTGAACTGGGTCTACGGGTGATTCAAATGGAAACCAAAAGGGTGGATATCTGGTGGGGTTAAATGTGTAGTAACGACACAGAAAAGAAGATCAACTGCAGATCATTGGAAACATCTGCGCTTTATCAAACTCTCACACACAGCAACAGTACCAGTAAGGTCGGTAGGTGTAAGCCACTCTTTCACCATAATAACGACATAAACATTAGCCGATCTTTAGTCGAACTTTATTAACGCTTAGTGATGAATACCAATAAAAAAACATTATACTCATTTTCAGGCTTCATTTTCTATTATCTAGTCTAATGCCACAGTTCAAGGCTGATGTAAAGCATTTTAATAGGAAATTTGAAGTTGTTTTTAATATTTTTTTTTATTAATTTTTGCACTTGAATACACTTTTTCTTTTTTAACCAACATGTTACGAAATGATTGCAATTCAAGCATGAAAATGTGGATTTTTCAAATAAAGCGTTGAGACTTGAGTCTTGTTTTCTCTTTAATATTTTATTTTTCTATTGCCTTTTACATGTCACTGTAACTCTTAAAGGTAAAGTAATTTAATGACAAAACTGCAGAGAAACTAAAAACTGCAGATTTTTTTTGTCAGATTACTCAATTAATCGGCAGATTATTTAATGGAACACTTGATTCCTAAAAATGTTTGATAGCTGCAGATCTAAAATGAAGCTAAAACATACGGGATGATTCTACAGGATTGAGTTCCTGCTTATACAAGTCAAAAAAGTCAAAAAATAAAGCACTTTTTCACCACCAACTATGCTTGAAGTGTTATTGCAAGTGTCTGGTAACATGGAGCAATGTCTGATTATTTTGCAGACTACCACAACAATTAGCATGGAAGTTGTTTTGTTCTTCCACCTTTAATGAGAGTTTATTATTAGGGTGGACCAGCATAAACCAAACACAACATAAAGTAAGACAGAGAGGGAAAGTAAAGTGTGTGCGTGACTCATTCTAACCATTATTATTTCCACTTTACTCCCACAAGGATTGGATGCCATTTCAATCAATTTTTAATCAAACTGAGAAACAGCAAACATGATCTGATTTGGCCTCTTAATATTGGGAGGCTCCGATCAGCTGCTCCTTTCCAAATAAGATATGGAGGGACGCCAGGAAACGCATCGTCCTCGGAGATATTATCGCACACTGACGTGTCCTGCGCAGCCATTGTGTCTTTCAGAGGACCGTGTCACCACGTGTACTCGGTTAACTGTAAACTTGAACGCAAGGTGATAAAAGACACTCGAAGTGCTCCGGCATCGTTATCTGTCCTTGGTCTAGTTGGTGGCTCTAGAGTGAGTCGAGCGCAGGATCGTGGAGAACTGGCACCGACTGCTTTATGTCTGCAGAGAGAGGAGCCTGTGAACAAAATCTGATATTTTATTCATACCCTGGCAAAAAGGGGTTCACCGGTGCCTGATGCTGTGATATAGGGTGACACCTCGCATCTGTTGGCCAATGAGTCTGCCTGCAACAGGGCCATCTCATCAAGGGCATCAGTCGCTGCCCCACCGTGGGACAAGAGAAGAAACCAGCACCTAAAGGCCGAGCTTCTGCTGCAATAGAGAGCAACAAGCAGCTGCAAAGCACCAGGAGAGCACTTCCATCAATCCATTAAGAGGCTGAGGTGAGGAAATGAACACAGAGTACAGAGAAAAGTGGCTTGCGAGAAGGAATTAAAGGGGACCGATATAGACGCACAGGAGGGACTGTGGAAGCGATAAAGAGCGGCAGCCTTTGAGACAGAAACCGCTGTAAGTGAAAGAGAGAGAAGTGAAGATTTGGCCAGACAAGTCCAGC
This sequence comes from Mola mola, assembly GCA_001698575.1. Classification (NCBI taxonomy): domain Eukaryota; kingdom Metazoa; phylum Chordata; class Actinopteri; order Tetraodontiformes; family Molidae; genus Mola; species Mola mola. The sequence continues at coordinate 29,058,889 of KV751334.1, forward strand.
ATGTCAATTGGCCCACTCTTGCATTTTGCTTAAAATTTAAAAGCAGCAGTGCTTTAAACTAATATTTTTACTCAGTAGGCAAGGACACAGAAAGAGGACCTTCCTGAGAGTTGAAATGACAAGAGATTGTGTGCTTGAGTCTGTGCACAACTTCCTGCAAATTCATTTGACCAGAGGTTAATTTGGTAGTTCAGTGCCCCTGAAGGTTTCTACCAGATTTCAGGTGCTTAATATCTCAGGCTGCACATTCTTTTCTTCTACCCTATTAATTACTTTGCCCGTTTACGTGAAGATAAACACACGGCTGTTACTGGCTCAGCGTCAAGTGACTGAAATGTCAGAGTAAAACCAAAACAAATGTGACACGTCCTCATGAATAAACATGCTAAAGTCAAAAGGTTTGGGAGAAAACATTGTCTGGCATTATTTATTAAGAGGTATGACTCAAAACCACAGCAGCTTCATCGGGTCTGCTGCCAACATGACCATTTAAACCCGTGTGCCATCTCGCACAGTGTGGAACTTTTTTCATAGAAACAACTGTCCATTTCCTTGAAGCGCCAGGAACTCACACACTGCTGTTCAAGCTGATGAGCACCAGATAAATCTCTCTGTATTTAGCAGCAAGTTTTAAAGATACAGGAACCAATCCTGATGACTTGAGGGGGTGGGGCTTAATGTTGCAGAAATGAAACCTTTTGATGCAAGTAGCTCCTCCCCTTCTTCTTGGGAATCCGTGTCTGGTTCAAACATGTATGGCTGAATCACTCCAATGTTAGAGCTTGGCACTGTGCGGTGTACAGTAGACTAGAGCTGAAATGATTTATCAATTATTCAATTGAAAGAAAATTATCCGACAGCTATTTTGATAATCGAATAATCGCATCCAGCTTGTTTCGAGCCAAAATGTCAAATATTTGTTAGTTCCAGCTTCTTAAATGTCGGATTTTGCTGCCTTTTGTAATTTCTAGCTGTAAATGAACAGTCTTTGGGTTTTTAACTATTAGTCAAAGTTAAGAAGCACAAAGTGACTTTGGGCTCTGCAAAAATGCAATGAGCATTTTTCACTATTTTTTTGGGGGGCAATTTGTAGAATAAATAATGAATCGATTAATCATGAAAATAATTGCAGATTAATCAGTGATTAAAATAATCGTTGCTGCTCAATAGTAAAACAAAAATTGTAAATGAGAATGCGTCTCCAATCCTTAACACCTTAAGCCCTGCTTCAAAAAGCACACAGCACACAACAGCCTTAATTCACAGTTCTGTCTAGCCACGTGCATCGTGGGAATGCTTACAGCACCAGTGCAATGATGAGACCGAGGGCCGTGCCGCTCTCAGCAGGCTCAGCCATTATGTTGTGGTCGATTGGATAGCGACTGGATCTCGGTGTGGACAACGGAGACACATGTTAATAAGAGGTGTAAATATGTGTGGTCAAGTGCCATCCGGCTGCCACCGGATCACAATAAAACACATTTTAATGCCAGGTGTAAAAGGACACTTTGTTTGGCAGTGACAGCAACTAGGGAATATGTTGGAGCCTGAGGCATCGTTAGCACATCGGGAAAGGAATGTCTTTCGTCATGCAACGTTGTTGTCTTAGTGCCGTGACCCACAGTCACAGTTTGGTGAAGTTTAGGCATAGAAATGACATCATGGTTTGGTTTGAAATCAGTTTAGCTATGTTACATATGTGGATCTGTGTGGATCTTAGGAACAAGAAGTAAATCTTCTCTCTGGCCATTATTTTGAAGTAGGGGAATTTACAAGTTTGAGTTTGAAACAGGTTGCGGTTACGAGTCTTCTGGATCAGGATCCATCCCCTGTTGGACCCATCCAACATCCCAGTGTTTATACTAAGTCATCTTACATTGTTTTTCTCTTCCGCATTCAAACGTAAAAATTCATGAGAAAAGCCAAATGAGAAGGGCATTAAATGACGCATGAAAGGCAAAACTTTTGATGACAAGCAAATGACTTCAGTGTGTTACTCGTGCAGGCTGTTGCATGATCACTCTAACTGCCAGAAGAAGGAGACACGCGTTCCACTGTGCTGGTTTAAATAATGCGTATTCTTGATGGCACCCATCAAGAGCCAAACAAAAGATTCTGTAGATGCAACCTTCTTTCAGCCTGAGTCTGACAACTGAGGAAAGACAAAGCAGCAGAAAAAACCTGGTTGGAAAAGCAGTTGGTCAGAATTGCTTTATGCTACATTTTTCAGAAAATCCAACATAACAAAAAGACACAAAACCGTTTATTTGCTATGCAGAGCTTGCAAGCTTCGTCGGGTAAGATTTGAGAGTTATGAGCATCTTTGCTTTTTGTTCCACTGAAGCTTATTGTTCGTGGATAAAATGTGACTAACTTGTCCTTGTTTGACTGTATCAAGTTCATTCAATATTTTCAGTCTTCAAATGTCCCACCAGTGGATTATATACCTAGAAAATAACAACATTTTTCACAAATTATGTACATTTGAACAGTCAATGCACAGGTATTTGCAAGTGGAAAAAACCTTTTAAGGGGTTTTAAGCACAGAGAGCTAACAGACACACATATACACACACACACACACACACTCACAAACAAGCATTGTTCATCTTTGTGGTTTGTATGAGTGGTTTTGTGCATCAAAGCGTACTGCGCCTTTCATAAAGTGCTATGGAAAATAAACATCCACTTCACTCAACTCTCAAAACATGGAGCATTGGAGGGAGTGCAAGTAATGTGAGCACCTCATTTATCAAACCCCAGTTGGCCACCAGTGGGTGGGCATCACTGTCAAAGGGCCAATTAACAAGACACCCATTGTGAACAGCACAGAGCAGCTCAGGAGAGATTTACCATTAGCAGAGATTCATCATTAGGAAACAATGGGACCAGAACAGGAAACACATCCTCATCTTCAAATGCCATTCATATATCCAGCGGGTGGATAGGATGTGGGGATGGTGTGTTTTTCTTAGATTCTCCACTCAAATCCATCACTTAAAAAAAGAAAAAGCAATTTCTGTTGCTTTATGTGTAGGCAGTGTCTCCAAAAACATCTCAATTACAAGAACGCTGTTAGGAAATCAGCCCGAGCAGCAGCTTGATCTCAACGCAGAGCTGGGAGACATGGAGCGTGTCCATCGTTGGCCGTCCTCAGCACGTCAGCAGGAGAGGAAGATCTCAGACATGAATACAAGCAATAGGAGAAGCGAGGAGCTATGTATACCAACACAGAACCAAGAGGGTCAGGAGACTGATGCCCCAGAGCGGGAAAGGATTTTAAATGTCTTTGGAGAGGTTTCATTCACAGTGCGCTTCGTTGGATTAATTGGTTGAATGTCGAGCGTCAGTGTGAAAAGAAGATAGGGAGATGAGAAGAATCAAAGTAGAAACATGAAGAAGGACGCTTGAAACTTTAAAAGTAAGCTGTAAACACTAATGAAGAAACTAAAAATGAAGAAAAAAAACATCCCTAAAGTACAGAAACATGCAACTAGGAACATGAAAAGGGCACTGATAGAAATGTTCTCTGCAAAAAATTTGGAGCAAAATAAATTTGCATACTTGAAAATATACTCTCTGAATTTATATCATGGTACCTGGGGGTTAGAGAAGAAATAAACACTTGCCAATTATCTCAGAAACCTAGATTTAAGCCTCTGCAGCAGCAGCATGTCCAGCTTCCAGCTTCAAAGGGCATCTATCAACCTGCTAAAGAAGGTGGGAAGCCAGCAAGAGATCGCGTTCTTGTACCTGCAACTTGTGCATTGCGGTGTTTTTGAGGACAGGAGAAGAAAAGAGATCAGGATGTTATCCGGTTATTCTCCAAAAATTGTTTTGTGACCATACTAAAAATACTGTTTTCTGAT
>KV751334.1:29063330-29077186 GCA_001698575.1 Mola mola
TGTTGAATGTAAAAAAGTTGGGCTGCAACAAGGAATCGATAAAACTATAAAACTGACTCTTATCAATTTGTTTTGCCGTGCCATTATTATGATGCTCACTGTTTTGCAAAGTGTGCACAACACGTGAAGTAAACAGCCGCAGAGAGAGCCGGGCGTGGCGTACATGGCAGAACATCGAAAGCATGGTGGCATTTTACCCAGAATGAAAGAAGGAAATTTGATTGCTGCAGACCTTGTTAATGCGATCTGGCCTGGCAAATGCAGCATCTGAAAACATGTCGCAGGTTAAGTCCAACAAAACCCACATGTTTTGTGTTAATTCAGCTTTGAACGGCTCTGTTAGCGTCGTCCATAAATCCATAAGGGCCACCTCAACACCACCTGAGCGGCTGTTTTCTGCAGCAGCAACATAGCTTCCAGAAAGAGTGGTAGCCTTAGCCAGCAGCATGTAGTCATGATAAGGTTTCTGCATTGCAAATACAAAGTTCCTGAAGAAAAAGTGAGTGACAGTGAGTGTGAGTATGTGTGTGTGTGTAATCCATGCCTCGCCATGCAAGGTCACAGGGTATTGTGTTGCAGTGATTGACTGTGACTGGGCTTTGACGGTGCTCTGCAGGCTGAGGTTGTAGGTTTGGTGCCCCGGAGACACAGGCTGATTAGAGGCTTTGTAGCATTTAAAGTCCAGCAGAAAAGAAAAATGTATTTTGGATCACATCTTTGCTCAAACAGAGGTACCACTCCTTAACAACAGAATCAAAAGAATGTTTTAAAATCCCCTTTTTCATTACATTAACTATTACATTTTCAATCAAAAATATCACATCGTTATCTTCCCATCATCTGCCGTCCTGCTCTGCCTGAGTTCAGAATCATAATTCTCAGTGAATTATAGATGACATGACAACTTCTCAGAAGTACTGAGATCAGATCAGATCGGCCTTCACTGGTTGCTGCAGGAACCGTTTGCTGATGCTAACTGGCCCAAAGAAAAGCGAACCCAGCCTCTGAGACAAACCAAGGCCATGTTGAGATTCCGTAGCCATCTCAGCCTTGTTTTGCCAGGAACCAAACACAGCAGGAAAACTGCAGCTGTTATGTATCACGTGTCATTAAACTGGCCTCAGCCGGGCATCATCATCATCATTTTGATGCATTAACTTTTAGTATCCTTGTACTTCTTTCTGGGAAGCTGCGTCTGGTTCAAACGTGTATGGCTGAATCACTCCAATGTTAGAACGCGCCACTGTGCAGCATATAGTAGACTAGTTTCAAGGTCGGGCGATGACAGGTAACCTCAGACTCGCTCCGGCTGTAGGAGAAGGGCAGAGCGCTGAGCGGAGATCGGGCGGGGCCAAAGTAGCACATTCATAGATCCTAACAAGAATTACTGTACTGTCCAAGCCATTTTAAGAAACAGAAATGAGCTTTCAAAGGTGTAATCAAGCAAAGCAGGTCTTTAAGGTCTGTTGCTGCTGGTTCCACAATGGCTAACCTAACACCCGTGCACTTTCCCTATCTCTCTCCAGCCCTGTCAGAGATGTAACCGGTAAATTCCCCCACAGCCATCAGCTGTCAGTCGGCAGTGGCATGGGCGGGGGCAGTGGCAGTGATTTGCACGGATGATGATGATGATGATGTGTGGATAAATCAGGCGTGGGTGTTGGGGAGGTGGTCTGCCAGCAGAAATATGAAGGAGGCGGTGCTGGTAGGGGTGACCATGCTTCACAGCAGCCACATCGTAGAGGCTCTAAAGTGTAAAAAAAAACAAAAAAAACAACATGAGACAGAATGCAAGCACAGAAGTTTGGGATGGTTGCAACAACATGAAAACAAAAAAAAAACACTCCCGATGCTATTTGGGGAAAGTTTTCAGGGGAAACTTTAGGTCTGGTAACTTTTCAGGCACAACTCCCGCATGTAAAGTGTAAAGAGGAGAGTGCTATAAATACACTCCCACAACACAAAGACATCGATGTCATCGTGTGGAAACTCTCACTGCAGTAACATCACCTTAGAAATCTCAAATCCAGCTCAATATACTCAACAATATCTTCCACTCAAAGCTTATTCAAACTTGAGCTTTTGAAGACTGGACACATTTTCGATGAAGAAGCCCTGATATGTAACCGAAAGAGGACCTTCAGACTTTAGCTGCAGCACATCACAGTTCTGCCCAGACACCTCCTCTAATTGAAAGGAGATTTTAATCTTTTCATTGAATGTAGTTCCAATGCAGTGAAGTTTTAAAAATGAAGCCGTGAGGTGCTAATTAGCCTTTCCCACACACGCACACATCCACAGTGTCATCTCATTACTGTTTGCTTGTCTGTATTACGTTCAAGCCTCTATGGGATACATATAGCATGTTAGGCAAGAATGTGGGAAAGCTCTTTATCTCCTCCCCTCCCTACACACACATAAACACTCGCAGAGGCACACACAAAGACGAATCAGTCTTCGAGGGGGCGTCACAGTGGATATCAGTGTGAACACAAGTAATTGCCTTCCTGTTCGCGAGCCTGCGAGAGTTAATCCAGCTTGACAAAGTTTGCTCCTTGGAGCGTGACTCGGAGCGCGGTGTTTTTATCTGCGATCCGGATTGTCCCGCCTCTGCCAGGTCTGCTCTATAACTGATGGGACTGCATAAAACAAAAAATCTTTCAAGATTCAAAAATTTAAAGGACTTTATCATTGTTTGGGAGAAGGGTAGTAAGAAGATCCGAAACTGCTGATATTGAGACAAACTCCCCTATAGCGCGCGTGATAAGGAGTCGTGAACCTTTTTAAAAGTGAAATCTCATCAAATAAAGACATTATCATGTTTCCCTGTTGGAGGCAGACAGTGGTAGAACTGCTAAGCTTATGCATTTGCAGAAGGGCTTCTCATCTCTTATTCTCATGATAAGATAAAACATTTTCTCATTTCCTTTGTTTTTCATTTCACGTGTGGGAGGCAAGTTGATCTCTGCAGGAGGTGTGAGTTCCCATGTTAAGTAGCCTGTTACTGACGGGGAAGATGTCATTCATTATGAAAAATGCTTAATGAGATCTTCCCCTCCGATAGCACCTCGCGATTCCAAACTTCTATCGTGCCTCTGAATCTTTTATGGCAATATTAAATATTTAACATATGAATAAAGACTGAGTTGACACAGCAATTAGATATTGACTGACCTTTTCGGTGTGTTTAGTATTCTGGATCGCTCGCTCTGGATTCATTTCAGGGCCAGGCTGAGCAGTGAGCAGCGAAGGCAACGGCTGAAGAGCCACAGATCTGTTCCAATCGATCAGCATCTGAGGATTCTGTGGGGCCGTCACAAAGTTATCATGTCTTGGGTTAGACTTATGCAACAAGGAGCTGTGATATGAGGCGGAAAAGAAGAGCAATTTTTCCAAACGACATAGAAAGGAGGGCAGGTAGCTTTGACCAAGAACACAGATTTGAAGCTGGTGGGATCGTGCCACGCTCGCTGACTCACACGCCATCTTTCATAGGATGTCGAGTCTTATCCTGGTTGTCCCAAACTGGGTTGGTAGCGTGCAAAAGATCCAAACAGCAATCCTAAATGTTTCTGATCAGTTGGGAATCCCTGTTGTGTTGGTATCTGATTCCCTGGAAATGAGACCACTGAAGTTGATTACTTGTTGTAGCTCTAAAGGAAAACTGGCATTTTTCTGGGTTTTTTTTCTGATATTTTAGGGTTTAGAATTCAATGGAATACATATATTTTCAAAATTAAAACCAGTATTGAGGATGCTGTGGCCATTTACCTCAAACAGACTGTACAATGCAACAGTACTGGGCAAGTTGAAATAGTTGGAAATACTAGTAAATCGCTTTTTTACCACTAACTTCGATCAACATGTTATTGCAGGTGTCTGGTTACATGGAGTAGCTACCTACAATGAAATATCCATGTGTTTTTGACGCAATAATATTGCATAATTTTTTACTTTGGCCAGTGCATTTTTTATCCTTTTTGAGGTAAACTGCCTTCAGGTCTGAATTCAGCACTGGTTTTCTTGTGAAAGTTTAGACCCTAGTCCAACAAATGGGGCTCAGGTTGAAAAGTACCAGAACTCTTCTTTAATTAAGTCTCCAGAAATTGTACATACATGCAAGACAAATGTAAACTGGCCGCAGGGGTTTTACAGTATTTGATGTGGCATGGACTCATCCTGGGAGTTACATTTCCTCTCCCCTTGGGTTTCAGCGCCTTTATTTTCATTCACTGCAAACATAATAGACAAACCTTGTAACTTAACAAAGGTGAACCACATCCGTCCCAATCAAAGTGAGTGAAAAATTTTTCCAACCATGCACTAATGGCCTTGTGGCCATGGAAAGCAATTAGACAGGCAGCTCTCCAATTTTCCGTTCTACCGTTATTACCGTGAAGTCTCATCAACTTCTCTGCCCTCTAGATAAGAAGCCTGAGCAATGGCTGAAGGTCTGTGCATGTGGGCTTGTGTCCTATTTCACCCCAGGTTCCAAGAGTAGTAGATGTATACTGCGATGCTTAACCGGGGCTTGAGATGGGATCAGGGAGACGTACGAGCAGTTGGCAGGGCAATTGCCATCAATGTGAACCAGAGACATTCGGGCTTGTGTAACTGCCCTCGACCCAAGCTGACACCGAAGCTAAAGTTTCTCACTTCAAGTGCCACCCCGACAATTTGACACTTCATATTTGTGCAGCAGACACGCCACCCGCGTGATACCCTGTGAAATGCTCTCACGTAGCCAACAGGCAAATCTGTGCTATTGAGCTTAACAGACACTGAACTGTTGCATGTGTTCCCCCACAGTAAGAGTGGATGTGTGAAAAAGGTACCGCAGCTGATAAACCATTAAGAGCACAAAAGTCACTCAGCCTCTCGTCCGACGTTATGATGGGCAGTACTCCGCTGACAGCAACTTGAGGGGGATTCGGTTGTTGAAAAGCTCCAAGGGGAGAAACATGAGGAGCTCTAGGAGCTCACAGTCAGCTGTGGCTTCACATGTCACAGATTGTAGAAAAGGTTCAGCTTTCTAAAGCCCAGGAAGAGATTCATGCAGCAGGATGTTTTGCTATTAACAATGCCTTTTATTTCTTGCTGTGCCACACGTTCTCCTCCACCTAATGAACCTAATGTCTGTTTGGAAGAATCCCCACAACAACACAGACATCAGCTGCAGCATCACAGTCGCAGCGCATTAATAATGTAGACTTGGTGCTGGTACTGGAAGCAAGCCTGCCTCTTACAACCCTATTCAAGTGTGTCAAGCTATAGAAAGAGGACCAAAAGGGCGATGAAAGACAAAAAATAAATATATATATATATTTATTTGTCAAAATGTTTTTAAGAAGACTTTTTTTTAATGCATTACCTTTTACCTTTTTAATCATATTGTGCTCTTTGCTTGTTAAAGTGATGATAGAAGTACATACCTGCTGAAATGCTATTGGCAAAACCTTCCATCACCTCCTCTCCCACACTCTCCCACTCACATGCAGTGGCATGTAAAAGTAAAAAGGCCAGTGACACCAGCAGCTAATTAGCGACTTGCCTCATTAGTCACCAAGTCTGCATCACTGGCCCTGGCAATTATCCCCCTCAGGACCACCCAAGGTTGGGTATCACTGTCTCCATCACACTCGCTGTCCACCCTCCTCACCAACCCTTAACTCTTCTCTACCACCGGAGACACCAGTGTCAGTGGGGAGGAAGGACGTCAAGGTCTTTTTAGATTTTTCCATTTAAAGTTATATTTTTCAGACTGCATCTAATCCTGATCATCAGGATAGTTTCAGGTAGGATTTTTAAAAACAGCTGCATTCGTTTTTAGCCATGCTAGCTGTACGGCTATATGGCCGGCAATTTGATTCGGACTGGCATGTCTCATTAACTGCGTACAGATTTAAATTTAATTTGATTCAGGGGTCACCAGAGTGTTAATCCTGCTAATTTGAACCCTCTGACTTTTCACCTCACACCCCACTGCTAGCGAAAAATTTGATTTGTCCATTTACGACCGATACAGGCGCCAGCCAAATGACATTAAATTCCCATCATCCTCAGCTGTACTTTGTGTAGAGGGGTAATAAGCAACCTTTAACACATCAAATTATCATGTGTTTGGGTTTATTCTAGATTGTTTTGATGTGAGTTAACAGCAAGGACTGCTAAGAAATCATGGCCCGGTTAATCAAGGTCCAAAGATCAGTTCCATGGAGGGACTATGTTCATTCTGCTGAACTGCACAATACTACACTGCACAGAAGAAAGCAAGTGTCTGGTCAGGGCAAGAATGGCTCATGCTTGTGACAGGGAAGGATATGAACATTAATGGAATCTACATTAGCCAGTAGATGCATCCCTGAACCCAATCATAAGCAGAGTTCACGTGTCAGCTCTGTCAGCTTTCATGACGTTTTCGCCCCGTTTTTATAGCATCAAATAATAACTAAAACCAAACTGATCAGAAAAATGAAATGTAAATATACACCAGCATGATAAGAAAGAAACCCTAAAATGACAGTAACGGTCTTTTGGGTACAGGTCCTATTAATGGAGATTGAGGAGTTTAGGACGGTACCGCAGCCAGCCACCAGGGGGTTTCATTTTTGGGGAGTTCTCATGTGGTCCATCTTTACAAACAGTATATGTCCCCCACAGTGGCCACTGGAAATGTAAAAACCTTTCTAGAGTCAGTTATTATTTTTCTCACTTCGGTGAATACTATAGAAACATAGTAGTGCAAGATGGCGGACTTTAATGATGAGGACCTCTGTCCCTCTGTCGATATGTAATTAACTCTAAGGGACATGATTTTTTTTTTTTTGGTGATTAAACACTGACAAATAGCCTAAAACTCCCATAACTCCTACACACAGCAACGCAAAAACTTCAGCTACGCAAAATATGTCTTGCAGAAATCCATAACAAACTAGAGAGCGCAAACCTTCACCAATGCAGCAAAATTCCCTACAACAAACACTCACCCAGCAATAAATGCTTACCTTTCAAGGTCAATATTTGTCTTTGAGCTCATATTTCAGCTTCCTACCAGACTGTGGTATTAGTGTTTGTTTTAGGCATGTCTAAGTGTGATTTGTAGCTCAAGGTCATTTGCTGCAATAAGAGCACATGTTGGCACCACCTGATGGAGGACACATGAACCGCAGAACCAGTTGGTTCGGGCTGTGATTAGTTACAAAATGACACTAGTTAAAACCTTTTAATGTCAATTCCCTCTGAAGATATGTCCAAAAATATCTTTGACCTTTCAGTGACCTTTACCTTTGAAGGTGAAAGTGCAAAGGTTAATTATTAGTAGCCAATGTTGGCAGCTATAAAATGACACTAGCTGGACCTCTGTATTTCAATTTTCCCTGTGGTCATGGACAAAAATCATGCTTTTTGACATTGACACTGACCTGTTTAGATAAATACCAACATGTGTGTGAGTGCTAGACTGCAAGGGGCTCCATCGTCACCGTCCACCAACACTCTGTTGGGCTTCACAGTGAAAACCAACACAGTCTTCTGCATGCGTGTGCACAACAAGGATAGAAATGTTTTACTTTTAATTAGGTTAGCATAATAACGTTTATATAAGGTTACATTTCATCTGTCGTGATGTATAATAAAGCAACAGAACTCCTTCAATAATATTCTTTTAGCCTGAAATTTGCAGGGCAGTTTTGTTGCGTGACTAGCAGAGGTTTTAGTGTGACGTTGGTTTGACATAAATTGAGGAGGGGTCACCTATTTATTAAAAACAAGATGATTAGATATCTATGGATGAAAAATCTGTGGTTCTAATTTCTTGCTTACAATTCAACGGACACAGGTGAAAACATAACTTCCTCCAATTTCATTGGCGGAGTCAGTCAGGATTCGAGAACATGTCAATGCTTTAAAAATTCAGTATATTATAGACAAATGTAGACGTTTTCTTTGGGTGACGATGAAATACTGAGCATACAATGGAATATTGCCAAAATATTATTGCACATTATGGCAGCAGGGCACAAGCGATAAAAGAATATTTATAGTTGACACTGTTTGTTGCCCTCTTTTCCCCTGTGATCAAACCGAAGTCAAATTTTTTAACAAGACCATTAAATAGGCCACTGGGGTGGTCCAAGTTTAAAGTATTTGAGTGGCATTTTTAATCTTGATATCACGGCGTGAAAATCTGCCCTCCCGTCTCATCTTCTTCACTCAGAGATATAAATAAGTAGCTTCCTCGGCTCTGCACGCTTCACGGTACAATATAACCAACTCCCACAGCGTCACACGAGGTACATCTGTTCTAGCCGAAGGTGAACACTAAAATCACCAAGTGTGCTCTCATCCTGAGCTGTACAATCAGCATTATACCCAACTGCTGCATCCTGATGCTTGACTGGTTCACTTAAGTTGTTGAAGTGAAGTGAAGCTGCTGCCAGCACGCGTCATATCTTTACATCAGTGCACAGCTGCCACTGCTTTATGTGAAATCTAACAGCGTTTAAAAATGTGTTGAGTTGCAGTGTTCTTCTGGGCTGTGGGAAAAAAAAAAACTGGCATGACAGTTAAAGATGCGGTGATGGATGTTTGCCAGCGGTGGGGAAGCAGGAGAGGGATCAAACCTCCAGGTGACGTGACGCGAGCCAAATCAAGGAATGAGACACGCTGCTGGCTCACCGCACGGCAGCAGAGTCAGGGGGACTAATTTTCCTTATTGCCTTTGTCACTCCAGACTTTGATATGTGTTGACAAGAGTTGTTTGCTGTGACAAATAATTGTACAAGTGCATCTTACATAAAATTTACACTTTCTCACACGCACAATGTAAAAATAACGGAGGATCATTAACACATGCACAGGCAGCTGTCTCAAATCTGACTCTTCTTCTGCACTGTTTCTGCTAAACAACAGGCTCTCCTCAAAGTTTTCATCCCACGACCCAAAAATTGCATAATATCATCCCCCTGCATCAGAAAGGACCTGACAGATGACTCCTGTGAGCATCGGGGAGGACAAAGAGCTCAATGTCGTCTCTAATTAAACCTGGAACAAAGAGATGCTCAAGACCTTGATAATCAATGTTCTATGAGCACAATCTTGTTACGATTTAACGTGCAGCGCTTTGTAATTCAATACGATGATGACTACAAAGTGGTTTGTTTTATCAACCTGTTGTGACATTTCTCTCAAATAGGCAATATAAAGCTACATTTGCCCCAACAATTCAAGTGGCGCTTCATCTTATCACAAACCACAGCACCAAGTATTTCTTTAGATTCAAGTTTGTAAACATTAATTTGCTGTGCATAGTTTATATGCTTTCTGAGTACAGCGATTCTATGGAGTCGTCTTTGTCTGGCTTAATCCGGACATGTTCACGAGCTCGCACGAAACCCCGAATGTCCGTCTGTGAGATGTTGATTTATGAAAGAACGTCTGCCGGACCGCAGACAAACAACACAATGTAGGCTCCAGCAGTCATCTCGAGGTGTGCATGCCTGTCGAGAGGAAAAACAAGCATTCATGAGCGTGTGTCTTCAGCCGCTCAGTTAAATTTACCTCAGGCAGGCTCATTCCAGTGACTACAGCTATATAATCACTTTAAGAGTGGTAGGAAGACGAGCCTTCTCACTTCATCACTTTTGATTATTTTCTGTGTGGCCAAGAGAACTGAATCCGTAACCTTGGATACTAGGTCCTTGGGGTCTACAGTCTGTTGGTTTTTATCCAATCAGGGACTTGTCAAAATCAATTCAAAGAAAATTAATCCGCAGCTTTTTTAAAAAAAAAAAATCGAATAATCGTTTCAATCTTGTCGTTACAGCTTCTTAAATGTCAGGATTTGCTGCTTTTCTTTGTCATTTCTTGCCAGTCTTTAGATTTTTAACCAGTGGTTGAAGCAACAAGGCAATTTAAAGACACCACTTTGGGCTCTGTGGACAGTTTATAGAGTAAATGATTAATCGATTAACAGGGAAAATATCTGCCAGATTATTTGATGATTGCAGTAATCGTTAGTTGCAGCTTTGGATGCCAGACTCGTGTGGACTAAGATTAAAGCCATAGCAGTGAAAGTGAAACATTTGCGAGGACTCGTGCCTGCTCCTTAAAACTGGTTGCTTTTTGGATACGTTTATGGAAGAATTTAGTGCTGACTGGGGGAATCAGTCATTCTGATGGGCTGGATTTTGCAGTTTGCACATTATTGCATTCACGCATCACCCAATAAATATGCTAGTATCAGTGTCTGAATGCAAGACTGCAAATGCTGTGGTAATGTGACACCTACAAATGTGTTGTCACAGTATCTGCTCACGGTCACTCAAGCTTGAGGCCCGTAACAGAATTTTGATCCAGATCCTGGATCGTCATGGGAGAGTGGAATACGTGTGACTGAGGCGGCTGCGGGACCAGATGTTGCAGAGGTTGCAAGGTGACCCCTGCTGGAGGAGTGACACGTTGCCAACTCTGTGTTTCAGAACTTGATCCTTCAAGCGTAACTCAAGGTGATGATGTGTTATTGGATGCTGCATAGGATCATATCACATACAATAGCTGTGTGTATTGTTTTGGTGGAAGGAAACATTTTTGAGAGGTGAGGATGTGGTGCTGTGTTTTCATTTTGCAGGAGATTTCTGGAGTTTGGAAACTGTTACCCAGCCAGAAGGTAACAGTTTCTCTAAACGTATTCAGACATTTCAGAAAAACTGCAACAGAAGAACAGAAGATGGTAGCAGACAGACTTAACTATCTACCCTTGAAGGCTAACAAGACACAGTTGAAACACGTGACGGTAAAATTAAAAAAGGTGGGAAAGGGAAAAGATCACCAAGTATAAAATGCAACAAAACACCACAGAAATCCTACAAGTTAAATCATAAAGCAATGACCCATGTGCTGACAGCACAAAGTCTCCTATTAGAGCAATAATGAAAAGAAAATCATATGCAGTACCGGTTACTATAGCAACACTGGGGGCAGTGCAACATCGAGGCACTAAAAGAGGGAAGAAAAATATTCAAACTCTTTTTAATAGATTGGCTCTGGCTCAAACTCCAGTCCGATGGCTCTCGTGAAAAACATGCAGGCATGCCTTTGTTTGGTCCTCTGCTGTAATGTATTCTGCAACATGACACCGAGATGCTTTTCTCAGAGTGATGCTCTCTCTCTCTCTCTCTGGGAAGTTACCAGTGCAACTGTATGTTGTTTATACATAAGATGCTTTTCTCAGAGTGATGCTCTCTCTCTCTCTTTCTCTGGGAAGTTACCAGTGCAACTGTATGTTGTTTATACATGTGTGGGTTGCATTTGGATAATGGACTTAAACAACTGTTTCATAACTACGGATCAAATGACCTGCATAATGTGAAAGAATTGGCTTCTGGGGATGAACTCGGGAACTGTGTTGTTAGAGATTAAAACCAACACAGATCACAAAAAACGAAAGAAAAAAAAACAATTATTTGAATAAAATTTGTCAGGTTGCTGGAAACAGAAACACAGAAATCTCTCATGAAAGTGCGAATGTGAACATTTTGTTGTTTGTATTTTTGATTCATATCTATCTTATAATTCTTGATCTTTATTTAATCGCATTTTTTTTTAAATTGCACTCCTATTTGCTTTTGCAGTAAATGTATTATTAATCACCAAGTCTGGTGAAAGTCATCTTTATATTTTTCTGAAAAAAAAGGAGAAAACAAAAAAAAAAAAAAAAAAACAGTCCAAGAAATTATAAGGATCAGAGTTTTGACAAAAAGTATCAGTATCCCATCAAATTTAAAAAGTGTATTAGAATCCATTCTAAATGCTACCACCATCACCAAAGGTCACAATATTTTTCCATTAGTTTACTTATGTTTTAAAAGATGCTGATTTAAAGAGGCTATAATCTAGAATATTACAATGTTGGCTGGCAGAAGTACATTTTTTGAAGTCTTAGGTGGACAGACAACATGCTGGTCAGCAAATATCGTTTAACTGGCTCTCAAACTAACAAAAAGTTACATTTCAGCTTGACTAAAAGTGTATTTTCTAATAGTACAGTGTTCTAATATTTTCATTTCCCTGTGCAGTTTCACTTTGTAATGCTCGGATGAGCAGAAAACTCTACTCCTGCGATGATGTGCGCTTTGCCATGCTGATATACCGCAGTAAGAACAGTTTATGTTGTACCTGTGTTATTGCTCTTCATACATATAAATTTTTCAATAAAATAGTGATTAGGGAGCGAAATCCCAGCTGTCCCATTACGTGCATATGGCCTGTCCCGTTCTTGGAAGATGATTAATCACACAAACAGTTGCTCATTTTAAATACATTATTTTCCCCCCTTGGGCCCATATATCGCTTATTTCCACATTCTGAGTTTGATGAAGGCGTAAACTTTTCAAAACCTTCTTGGACCCCTTGTTACGCAATGTGCTGTATTTACTTTAATTTCATTAATATACAAATGAGTGCATTTTTGAGCTGACTCAGGCCAGAGCTGCAGGAGTCAAAATGTGGGCGGCTGATGTTCTAATCCCTCTCTCCTCAGAGGAGGAGAGTTTTCATGTGGCTTTCTCAGTGTCAGCTCCTCTATATGTTGCCCAGTTTCTGCACCTGGAGAGTTCCTCCCCCTGTACCAAATACCTGTGTTCAGTTCCTGAAAACCCTGAGCATCTCTTGAAGTCTCCAGCATGTCTGGGAACTTTGTTTAGATCCATTTTGTCATGTCGTCATGTCTTTGTGCGCGTGCATCATGCTGAGATCTAACTCAATCTAAAGTGACTCTCCACATCCACGCCCCTCTCATATTTAACTTGGCAGTTACTGTAGATGCGCTGCGGAAGAAAAAGCATGCAGAGAATCACTTTCATTTTCAAATAAACTCTTCATCAGCGTCCCCAGAGTGAGGAGCGTTGATTGAGC
Organism: Mola mola; assembly: GCA_001698575.1. Classification (NCBI taxonomy): domain Eukaryota; kingdom Metazoa; phylum Chordata; class Actinopteri; order Tetraodontiformes; family Molidae; genus Mola; species Mola mola. Next base: position 29,076,243 of record KV751334.1, read on the forward strand.
TCCATGGTAACACGCGCTCAGCAATAAACCGCAGAGTAAATACAAACAGATGACAGGCGCTTAGTTCAATGTTCCGTCCTTCTATTTTCTCCACCTTCCTTCTCGGCCCCACATGCATCCTCTTTTCTTTTTGTTCTCCTGCTAATCAGGCTCAGCTCAGTACTTTAACCTCCAATTTGCATGTCATTATGGCTGTGAGGACTGAGGAGGCTATAAATTCCGCTAAGTGTTCATCCGTCGTCGTGAGTTTGAAAATGCCCAACTAATTTTTACAGCTCTTTGACCAATGGAGACAGAAAGAACATCGATTCCCGAGACATCGCTCATACCAACGATGAGCCAAGCAGCTCCTGCTAAATTTACTGGGGTGTCTTGAACATGTCACACGTGATGTCAGTAAGGATATCATTAAATATCTAGTAGAGTGTTCAACTTCTTTTCCTTCTCTCAGTTGAATCTAACTGAAATAAATTCTCTAAACCCTCCTGAGAGCGGCACCTCCTCCTCCAGCCGGCATCACTTACAGCAAATGTTTGCTCTACCAAGTCTGAGGCAGGAGCGTCTCTCCTGCTCTGTCAATAAATCAGAACAACAGCATGTATCTCGCAGTGAAGGCAGGTTGGAGCACGGGCATTTTGAGTAAAAACATATTTCCCTTCAGCACTCCTGACAGATGCTGAAGCACAGCCGAGATGCTGGAGAGCGGGCGGACTGCGGCTCTCAGAGTGTGTGTGATGTGTGTGATGTGTAGCAGGTCCGTCATCAGTGCTGAGTTGACATTCCTGGGCCACTGCCTGCAGACTGAGAGCAGCAGAGACAGAGTGGATGTGTCCTCTGCAATGACAAAACACAGGTGATGGCTGAGCTGGACTAATGCAAAAAGGCCGGGAGACGTCTTCACAGTGGAGCAGCAGTCAAACGGAGTGAAAAGCTCATCTTTCCCA
>KV751334.1:29077299-29105559 GCA_001698575.1 Mola mola
GGATTCTGTTGTTTGTCTTTCACTGGTTAAAGAAGAATTCCAATGGCGGTTGAAAATGTCACACAATACAAGTTTTTTGAACATTTCATCAGCAGTATGAGGTCACTAGGAAACCACCAATTATCAGTTTTACCACTAACAATGCTCAAAATGTTATTGCAAGTAGATACCTACATGGAGTAGATACCTACAGGGAAACATCTGTGTGTTTCTGACTCAATAACTGTAAAGGCACCGAATAAAGCAGGATTCTGTTTCTACGTCTTGTCATTGACAGAACTCCCCAGACATGATCTGTCAGTTCTCCAAATGTATTTCCTCTTACCACACACCTGGAATGTTTTTTGGCTCAGTTAGTGGCCAAAAAGATTCCAGTGTTCAACATTTCATGCCCTGTGTCTTTGCACTGTTTTGCTGAGCTAAATCGGAGAAAATGCAAAATTTTGGGATATTTTGTAGTTTCATAGACCTGGAAATGGTAATAAAACAAAATAATAATAAAATAAATAGTGAAATTCTCCTTAAAGATGGTCAAATTTCAATAAAACTAAGCCAAAAACTTGCCTTCGCTGCCTTGTGTGACACAAAAACTGTTTTCAAAGCTGAGTCTCCCCCGAGTTTTGTCAGAAGCAGGTATCCACTTGCTGCTCACTCCTAAAACCACCATCACGTTGTTCTAAACTTCACTTCCAGCCAAATGAATTGTACATAGTCACTCTCCTAATTAAGGCACACTTCTCTCAGAGCTCGGAGAGGAAGAGCATCGGAGGTTCCTGCAACTCTCCTCTTCACTACTTGTACTTTCAGCACCAAGATGTTGAATGTTAAGCAGCTCCTTTCAAAGTCTCTGAGCTCATTGATACAGAGTGCATCTCCCGCTTGGCCCCCTCAACACGTCCATAATAACAGTCATTACCTTCAGCACACATCTTTCTGCTTCATTTAAGCCTCTCTTAACAAGGGGCATCTATCATGGAGGAGGCACTGCTCGGCGGTCGTGCTGACCTCCGCCACTCTGATTTATTCCTGACCATCTCCTCGGCTCCGTCTCTCGCTGTGGGACACACTGTGCGCCGTTTTAATTATGAGGACATAATGTTAAACCATATCAGTCCTCAGTGGTGGCTGGTCAGGGTTACATAAGTAGCTGGAAGGCTCTCCATCCTATAGCTGCATTTTTTTTTTTTCTAAATGGAAACAAGGACAATGTGTAAATAAGGGCAGCAAAGTCCAGCTCACTAATAATGATCCCACTCGTGCCACTTTGATGAAACTTTCCCTCTTCTAACCACGGGCATTCAAGGTGTCGTCGTGTCACCAGGAACAAGTATCGCAGTAAATGGGGGACTGGATCGTTATGTGAGTGCGGGATGAGATTGGTGGTCCTGTTGCAGCATCGTTATTTTGATTCCGTCCTCCTCTGCTCCTGCAACTGAATGGAGCAGCAGGACACAGAAATTTTGAAGGCGAGGAGGAGCACCCGGACAAACAAAAGGACAGCTCTACCTAGCACCACACTGTATTAAACCAATTATTCAGCATCAGAGATTGTCTTCTGTGACAGTGAATGTTTTGTTTACTCAGCTCAGAAATGTTTCCAACGCGGTGTCATCTACGGCGCAGACAGCAGAGACTGTAAACATGTTTTTCTCTCCCCTCCCTACAAGAGGATGGATAAAAAGGGCTGCTGTTAGAAGACTTAATTCTGAGAAGCCTCTCCCCGGGGCTCTGCGCCACACTAAGAAGCTCATCGCAAAAAGCCTTCAATTAGCAGATTGCTCCCTCGTCTTCGGACCAAAGTCACCTTGAACAATCAAATTATCTCCAAATTCAAATAAAACAATCACTCCCAATGATCAGAGTTCGTTAGCTTCTAACTGATTTACATTCCCTGGCAAACATTCCAAGAAAATTACCATCAGCCATCAAACAGGCGTGTGTGTAAGGTCATGCACAAACACAACTGTGTGCACGACAGGTGAGCAGCAGCTACAGTTTACACTAAAAGTTTTTTTGTTTTTTTAATTCCCGACCACACAAAGCACTGTTTTATTTGCTCCTACAACAGTTTGAGAGATTTTTAGTCTTGCTTGCAAGACTTTGAAAAGTTGGGCTGTTTCCAGAGAAGCTGTGTGCTGGGGCAGACACACACACACCGTCAGTTTGATCAATTTAGAGCTGTGCGTCATCACTGAGATGCACGCCCTCATAATGAGCAATCGCTGTAAACTGTCCTCATCTCCAAGGACTTCTTAAAAACCTGCCTTCTTCATCCCCGTGATAAGATGAAAAGTTATGTATATCCATAGCATTTTGGGTGAAAATATTAAGATACATGACACAAACCCACTTATTTTGGTATTGAGGTATGTTTTAAGTCGTTGCCTGGTTAGAAAAATGAAAGCGTTTCTCTTAATTGTATGACTACAGAGGTTTATTGTGCTGCATTCAGAGCTGGTTTGGTACATTTTCCCATGAAGGAAATGTCTTTCATCTGATCAACAATAACCATTTTACAGTGTGTGTGTGTGTGTGTGTGTGTGTGTGTGTGTGTGTGTGTGTGTGTGTGTGTGTGTGTGTGTGTGTGTGTGTGTGTTAAAGAACTACTGATTGCTGGGCTGTTTCGATCTTGGTTGAAAGGATATTGCACTCCATCGCAGCCGACGGAGGTAAATGCCCTTTCTCCAGACAGGACAAAGAGAAAGGGCTTGTCAACACCAAAAGCATTTTCACACTACAGGACCAAGGTCACTTCTGTTGAAACAAGAGAGCCTGAGATGACGTAGAGAACCGATTTCGCCCGGGTCAGCGTGGTTCACTCCATCTTGGTAGCTCTGGGTGGTGTTCACCATCTCTGGGCTTCAGCATCCACAATCTTGTGGTCTGAGAGGTTAGAGCTGAGCATGCAGATTTTTTTGTACGGTGTAAAAAGCCCGATGGACGCTGCAAAATGCTCTTATCTCATTATTATCAGCCCCAGATGTCCTGTAAGTAGCGTTTGTCCTCTCTAAGGGCTGCCAGCGTCTTCATGGCCTCCAGCTGGTCCCTCCCAAGCGCCGTCTTCATCATCTCCACCAGGGCGTCGTTCACATCTTTAGCCATATTCTTAGCATCTCTGTTGGAGAGGAGAGCACCAGTTTAAAAAATAAATAAGGCAACCCGATGAAAGACAGACATGGTTTTTGAGACAGCTGTGTGTATGTGTTCAAGCACAGCAAGCGTGGAGTTTGTAAAACCACTTAGTGCTGGCTCGGGCCAGGACTGCATCCCGGAAGGAAATTGTTGAAAAGTTTATCTTGCTGTGACAGCATATCGGGGGAGATTTATCATTCTGTGGACATACTCAGATTTTTTTCACACAGTTCTGGTGTTTCAAAGATCAAAAGGTGAGGTAGATGGTGGCATTGCAGTGCCAAAAGCAGAGGAACACAAATAACATTATATTTGAGATATTTTAAGTTGAACAAATGTTTAACATTTTAACATGACATGAGTTGACTCCTTGCCCATATGTGCTTTGTTTTTATTGTGTCATTTTGTTATTCTATCACAGACAGAAATATTGTGATGTGAAATTGGCTTTGCAGAAAGAAACCCTTAAAAAAATGTGATAAACTAACGTAACGCCAGGCACTTCAGCATCTTTTGCTACTTGTTTATGATTACGCCACAGCAGAGAAGGTCATTGTCATCATGACAGAAACCCTCAGTTATTTTCCTACATAGTCACAACAATATTACCAGAAACAGAGATTAGGTTCAGGTTTCCCGCCTTTATTTGTAATACTTTATCGCTAACATCACTGTCCTCGTAGCACTTCTTATGAGGACGGTAAACTTGGATGGAAATTTATATTCTAATTCTCATCTTTTTAAACATTCTATAACATGCTTTTTCCTCTTCCCAACGTTTAACAAACATTATATCAGATTATCAAGCCAGAAAACGTATTTCCAGTCTGCTCTGAATTTGCTTTTTTAGTACATTTCCATGCCTCTTGTGCATTTAAGAAAACATGGTGGTGGGATTTGAATGGAGTATTGGCAGAAATTAAATATTGTAATATTTATCAAAATGATGGAGTACAATCACCTGAAACTAAACGCTGTTTTTTTTGTTACATTCAAATGAGCCTTTTATATCTATAGAAGGAGCGAGTCCTCTTCTGTGGAGCCACTATGCTGCACTGCCATGCTTTCACTGTAGCCCAGAATGGACCAAGCAAAGACAGGCTCTGGAGAGGGCCATTTATAGCTGCTACTGTAGGAAAGGGTATGACTGAGGGCTCAGCTGGTTGCAATCTCCCACCAAATTGATAAATACCACCAAATCTTTAAAGGTTTTCTTTTTTGTTTGATCTTTTTTTTCCCCTAATGTAAGATTTTTTCCCTGATCCTTGGGGCTCTAAAAAAAAAAAAAAAAAAAAAAAAAAAACCAAAAAACATTTAAAACAAAAAAAAAGTAAACATAAAAAAAAAAAAAAAAAAACCGAAACACATTTATACACAGACATACAAATGCATCTTTTTAAAAAAAATCACTTCAGAATGGAGTTCAATCCCTAGGACAGTTTCGCACAATAAAGCTATACAATACAAGAGCGCTTGGGCAAGTCATAACATTGTAAATAAATCACCTTTTTTTGCCACCAACTACATTTAAAACGTTATTGCAAGTGGTTGGTCAAATGAGTATTTTTGACTCAATAACTGTAAAGATACTGTATTAAATCAATGTTTGTATAGACTGAGCTTTTCCTTCCTTTCTCTACGTCCTGTTGCTGACGCTTTAACCCAGACATGACCAGTCAATTACCAAAGGGGAACCGTTTTATCTGTCCAAACATTTGTTTTATTCAGTATCTTAAAAACACACTGTAAGTATCTAATCCAGGTTGCAAAACAGTCACAATATCAGTTTGAACGTAGTCAGTGGCAAAAAAAAAGAAATTAATTTCTGAATTGTCGTGTACTTGTCATGTATAGCCTTGCCCTAGCGACCAAACATCAACCTGGAACAATTATTAAAGGACAAGATTTTGTAAAAAAGAAAGGTGTTTCTAAAGTTTGCTCAGAAACCGACTGAGTGACCTGACAAAAATAGAGAGCAGGAAGGAGCTGCGAGTGAGACACTTTAAAGGCCTTTCACAAACAACATGACACGGCCTTGCCAAGGTGGACAATGTGACAAAGAAGAGTGACAAACAGAGGATAAAATGATAATTCAAATAACAAACGAGTGATTATTTTTGACAGTGTCAGTCTTACCCACAGACATAGAGCCGACCGTTCTGTTTGAGCAGGATGTCAGTGATGCTCTGGCTGTTACACAGCAGGTTGTGTTGGACATATCTGCATCTTGTCACAGAGTCTGTGGCCCCGTCTGCGTCCTCTTCATGGCCATCTCTGGAGAAACATAACTTGAGGTGGTTCAGGGTACCGCTGGATACAAAGCCCTCCAGCTCCTCTCTGGGCAAATGTGAAGAATTGCAAAGAGATCAAAACATTTAAAGCCATTAGAAATACAATTTTCCTACAAGGTTACTATTCAAATCTTGGACAGGTTGCTCCTGATGTGTTGGAAATCTTTCTCAAGCGAAAGAAGAGATGTACTCAACCACTGTCAGACATTAGTGCAATATTCTATCACATACTTGTACACAGTATTTATTTATTTAGATTTTAAGCTGTACACTTTGCTGTTGTTTGTTTTTCTTAATGTAAAGAACTGATAGTTCTGCTATCAATGTCACTGTTGGAACACCCAAATTTACCAAAATATAGGAAATAAGAACAAACATCTTTTAATTGTAACCAAGAAATTAATATAAAATCGACCAGCATATTAATGTGTCTATCCAACACTCGCTAATGATATTTAGCAAGAGCTTTAAGTGCTTTGCAAAACACATGCCCCCCTACCCCACAAACATATTGATATTGATAAAAGAGGATACTGATGGGTAAAAGGCTTTTAGCAAAACTCGGCCATAAAACCTATTTATCATGTTTAACACAAGAACTAGAAAAAAAAAAAATTAAAAATGGATTTCATGAACAAGAGGTTGAGTCACTGTAAAAAGCACTTCTTTGACAATGAGTCCTCCCGGCCTTGCAGCTGGGCGTAGCCTTGCTCCCCCATCTGTGGTCTGTTTACAAACCCCTCCTCCTCCTCTTTCCTATTTTCACAAGGCCTGGGGTGCTTTTGGAAGGGACGGAAAGAGGATGGCAGTGAGGGAGTAAGGGTTTACCTTGGCTCAGTTAAGCAGAATGAGCAGAAACACACAGACACAGCCGCAGATACTCTCCAAACAAGCCGTGGCTCCAAGATCATGGGTGAAGGTCTTCACCTCAGGGGTGTGTGCTTTGCAGTAACCCCTTGACACAGAGTGGTGCGAATACTAAAGGAAGAGGTGAGTACTGTTGTCTTTGTTCTGTAGGAACATCCAGAACTGATGCTTCTCCTGCAATGTGTTCCCTCTAATCTTTAGTCATTATGTAAACACCATTCTTGTGTGTGTGATGTGGGATCATAAAGGATGTTCAAACATGAGAGCAGCAATGTAACAAGGAGGAGGATGGCATGGATTCTTGTTTGTTTGAAGGCTGAATATGAAACGCCATAGATCGATGGCCATGTGTTAAAAACCTGGGGGATGACAAAGACAGCTGATTTCTTGGAGAAAAAAAGCTCAGACTCCCTCAGCTCAGACAATGTGTTTGTACAAGTTACATGCCTGAGGCAAAATCCTGGACCATAACCTGAGGCCAGCTGGCCCTCTGCTTGTATTTTTTCCTAAGGCATGAAATCGCTTTTCATTAGGAGGTTGAGGAACCGGAGGGAGCTAAAAAAAAACAATAAGTGCAGCAGAGGACAGAGGGAACGTTAATGTGACAAGCATGCAGATTGACATCCACCTTTCACATTAACGGTGTTAAATTTAAACTGTAATTTTTATAGAATTAAAGGCAGCTCATGCTCAAATTCTCACCCCCATCTTACATTGACTTCAGCTGATTGTTTCTTTATATCTCTGCAAAACTGAAATATGCAACCTAAACAAATCTCTGCAATGCCAGACATCAAATCGTATTTACATATAGAGAAATTCAACGAAGATGAACGCATGCGAGCCACTCAGCTGCGGCTATATTATTCTTTCTGTTCACTTTGCTAACCTATTTATATTGAGTAGAACTCTTCTCGGGTGGCTCACAAAACACAGACTAATCGCTTTGGTCAACACTGTGTGGGTGTTCATCAGAGAAGCCCACACTGTGAACAAACACCGCCCATTACCTGGCAGCGTGTTGGTATTTAACTAAAGGATAGAGGAAGCAAAGGGGGATCAAACAGCATCCTCTGTGATCTGTTCATTTGTGATTAAGGATGCTAATCCATTCATACTGTTTGATCCCACAAAATAACTCGATCAGAGCACCAGCACTGAGTACAAAGCGTGCTGCTGATACGAACAAGAGCCAATCAATTAGTGTGCAGTCAGAGCAGAGTAATGCTAAACCATATCGATTAGAGCAAAGATGGACTCGCAGGCTGGTGTCAGTTGACTGTGGTCGACCCAAGAGAGGCAGAGTAACACATACAGTTTAACGTCATTTATTGAAATATATAATGAACCTGACACCTGCTAGAAATCTTGTCAGTGTTCATCATGAAAGTGAAACTGCTGTGATCACATCTGAATCCTTTCAAACCTGTCAAACCTACATATGGTTTACAGCTTTAACCAACTTCAACGCTGAAAAACTGATTTCTTTTTTTGGCCAATTGGGGGCAGCAGAAACAAGTTGCAAACAAACAGCACAGCTATTTATTTCTGGGCACAAAATATAGAATAAGGTACATGGTTGGTTTTGTTGCCTTAAGGATGAGTTATGTTGTTTTGTGCCTTGGTTTTTTGGCACAGATGCCCTCGCGCTGAGAATGCACGGATCAATAGCGAACATTCGCCTACATGGAACTGGGTCTTTAAAAGAAATGATTATCAAGACCCAACGGCCGCTTGTATTCGCGATCTCATTCTTTCGGTCACTACCCAGAGCTCATGACCATAGGTGAGAGTTGGGACGTAGATTGACCTGTAAATTGAAAGCTTTGCCTTCTGGCTCAGCTCTCTCTTCAACACAACAGACCGCTTCAGCGTCCGCATCACTGCCGACGCTGCTCCAATCCGTCTGTCAATCTCCTGCTCCATTTTCCCCTCACTCGTGAACAAGACCCCGAGATACTTGAATTCCTCCACTTGGGGAAGCGACTCTCCCCCGACCTGGAGTGGGCAATCCACCCTTTTCCGGCTGAGAACCAGGGCCTCAGATTTAGAGGTGCTGATCTTCATCCCCGCCGCTTGATATTCGGCCACAAGCCGTCCCAGTGAGAGCTGGAGGTCACTGTTCAATGAGGCCAACAGGACCACATCATCTGCAAATAGCAGAGACGGAATCCGGAGGCCACCGAAACCGACTCCCTCCGCCGCTTGGCTTTGCCTAGAAATTCTGTCCATGAAAATTATGAACAGAACCGGCGACAAAAGACAGCCTTAGCGGAGACCAACCCTGACTGGGAACGGGTCTGACTTACTGCCGGCAATGCTAACCAAGCTCTGACTCCGACAATACAGAGATTGAATGGCCCGTAACAAAAGGCCATCTACCCCATACTCCCGGAGCACCCCCCACAGGACACCTTGAGGGACACGGTCATAAGCCTTCTCCAGATCCACAAAACACATGTGGACTGGTTTGGCAAACTCCCATGCCCCCTCCAGTACCCTCGCGAGAGTATAGAACTGGTCCAGTGTTCCACGGCCAGGACGAAAACCACATTGCTCCTCTTGAATCCGAGGTTCAACTATATATGTCTCTGCTTTCTTCCTGTACATATTACAATATATCCTTGAGCTGATTGCTTAAGAGTTCTCACCAAGTATGGAGTCAAATGATAAACATCTACATAATGTATGCAGACAAGGAGATTTCCATTTTGCAGGTCACAAATTTCAATACACAGAATGTGCAATGTCAAGGTAAGGAGTAATGTGAATAGGAAAAATAGTAGATCCAACTCAAAAAAGGTTAAGAAAGTGTCTACAGAATATGTAGATAAATGAGTGTAAGGCCACTGATGTGAAAAACAGAAACACAAACTTACCTGAACAGGTAGTCCCGATCTCTGTGGCGACAACCAAAGAACAACCACGTCTCGCCAAATGTGGCCTCAGGGTGCTCCTGCCTCTCCTCCTCTCTGAAAGTCAAAACAACAGATGCAAATAGTCAACATCAATACTAACAGAAAACTGGTCCAGATGGAGGAGAAAATGTCCTTCCTTGCAGCAGAGGTTAAAGACTAGTGACACCAATAAAGCAATGACACTGAGTGCCTAATGCCTGGGAACAACTGTGCATGCTGCAGTGAGGTCATTTTATGTGTCAATGTATTATCAAATTTCACCCAAACACAGGGATGGACCTATCACTATAAACATTTACAGAAAATGAAGCCCAAGGGCTTGTGTGTTGTCCAAAAGTATGAGAGAAAAAAAAAAAAAACTGTTCCTGGTATAAAAGCGATTCCTCTTATGGTTTGGGAGTTTGGCAAAGCTCCCAGAATCCTTTGCAGGCAATAGCAACGCAGCAGCACAAAGCAAGGCTCTGAGGCCACATATCTGTGCCACACCTGCTGCAAAGGTGACTCCCAGATAAGGGAGAAGAGAAAAGAAAGAGGAGCACTGAAGTGGCCAACCATGACAAGGGGCGGAGGGATTTGAGACTCAGATCTTTGTGCTGTGCTGCTGTACTCTGAGGATAAGGTGCGTCTTCCCCTAAAACTCCACCCTTTGAGTCATGCTGGTATTTTCCACAAAATTAAAAAAAGGGCAGCTAAATTTTATGCTGAACGATGAAGAGGTAAGTCTATTAATCAATTAGTCTGAGTGACCAGAAAGTACTTTATCAGGTATTATAATAAAGACTTCCTCCAGCCATTGATTAAGCCCTTAAAAATCATTTCTATTTTGTAAGGTTCTAAAAAAAATTTTTTTTCATAATAAAAAAATCTTTTTATGGTCTTAAAATTGGTTGGATTAATTCTGTACCTTTTCTTCATCTAGGTTATCTGGATCTATGAATGTAATACTTTAGCTCTGCCCCTTGCCTGTAGCCGGAGCGAGCCAGAGTTTACATGCTCTGGCATCTTCTGACTTTTAAACTAGTCTACTATACGCTGCACAGTGGTAAGTTCTTACGTTGGAGTAATTCTGCCATACATGTTTGAACAAGACACAGATTCCCAGGAAGAAGAGGAGGAGTTAATTGTATAAGCGCCCACCAAGTGATGCATCAGATGGTAAGTTTAAAAAGATAAGCCAAATCCAACAGTCATCTGGATTGATTCCTTAGGTTTTCTACTTCGAAGACCCAGGCCTCCAAGAGTTGGTGGAGTGCAGGATGAAAGCAGAAATCCTCAGCCATGACACTGACTGCTTGTGTTTTGGTCATGATGTGTGTTGTAGTACATAAAATAAACAAAATCTAGACATGTTTACAAGGTCAAAAACTAGATTTTCTTCGGAGGTAGTTAAAAATTAAATGACATCAATACTGTCTTCCAGAATGTAGAAATACTTGTTGATTAAGGACCAGGCAATAAATATATCGCTATCTTGATATGAAAATGAATATCGTGTTAGATTTTGGTTATCCTTATGTCTTGATGTCATGCAAGCCCTATGTTAATTTATTGTTTTAAAGTGTAACTATTGGACAGGACTTCTAATTCACAGAATCCCTTCTGAGTGTATGTTTACTGCAGTGTTAAATTTTTCTTCTCACACTTGTGTAGAGGCCATCGTGGGGCTCTAAACTAGAAACTAAAAACTCAGAAGTTTAAAAGTTAAGTACAGAGTGACTTTCCCCCTTTAATAAATGGGGAGCGAAACTAGAAGATGAATGAATCTGTTTTATGCGGGAATGATAAACAAACAAGTTCACTTTCCAACTAGCCAGTACAACTGCACAATTAATTGCAAAAAAAGATTGAAATCACCATGTGGCTAAAGTGCAATATCCAAACCGCAATAAAATGCAATTATTTAAAGGTAAAAGGAGCTTGATAATGAAGCTCTGTAGTGCTCCAGATGCCCTGGGCTTAAAATCTCGTTCTCCAGATATAAGGAAACTTGTGTGTTTGAGACAAACCAAAGCAAATTTTTTGTGACAATAAAAATTGGGATTTGGGATGGAAGATTTTTCTCCAACAGCATGTTGAACATACAAGGACAAGATGGAAACATCATTGACATGACAGAAATGGTGAATATCAGGCAGGTATGAAAGACAATAAATGAAAAAAAATTAAGATTCTTTTTTCTTTTAATAGACTGACAAAAACTGAATTAAATGTTGCTCATTTTGTTGCTAACCCCCCAGGTTGGTAAAGGTTGATAAAAACTTCAATTGGTTGGCGGGGCATGGAGGGTGGAATTAATTGTTGCCTCTACAAGGAGGCATGAAAAGAAGAGAATCACTGGTTGAAGTATTTATCGAGCATAAATATGAAGCCTCACTTGGTTTTTTTTTTTTGCTTTCAATCACTGTAAATACAACATTAACAGATTATGTGGTAAGGTATTTTCAAATTATTAACAGATTAATTAATCATTACTTGCAGCCTTGGTGAAAAACAAAAGAAAATCAATGCAAGTCTGTTGTGAATACTGGGGGGGGGGAAGCAAGCTCACAAATTAAACAAGAAGCTGACCAGTTAATAAAACTGCTTTTGAGAAGGTGTTTCTTTGAACTTTATGTCCGTGAACACTGCTCAGTAACAGAGTTGTCTGGCTGACTTGATCCAAACACTCAGATCCCAACCATTAGCATCCTGGACGAGATTCTTCTGATCTGCAAAAAGCCTCAAGTAAACTCATGTTAGTGTTCTCGTCTCTCTTCCCTCACCACCTGCCCTGAAGGGATCAATACCAATATGAAAAATCTGGATTCCACTCTGAGTAGACCACACCGGCGCCTTTCTCTGAATACAAATCATATCACATCACATCACATAGCCACACTAGAACAGCCTGCTATGAAAGGAGGGGGGCAGCATCCACAGAGCATTCCGTTTGGGGTTGAAATCACAAGCAGTTGCCTTTCAGCACCATTCAGATGATCAGCAGGAGGGGGAAACTGCACGGAAAGCTGGGATGAGGACTTGGTAAACATCCCAATTATCTCATATCTTTCCTCCTTATTGTTGAGCAGCATTTTAAGCATACAAATACAAGAACAAGAAAAAAAAGTCCATAACAGCTTGAGGCTTAATCCCTAAAATTACAGTGCAGAATTACATATACCCATATACATCCAACATGCTGAATTCAAATCATTTTCATAATACGGTACAATACTGAGTAGCACAATGCTGTAGCATAATTGTAATCACCTGTCTGGGTAAACTAACAATAGCATATTTGAAAAACAAAAAAACAACTTCGTTAAGATTAATAAAATGATTCAGTTTTTTTTTTTAAAAAGAAAAGCTTGTTAGAGCTGTTAAGGAGATTAAGGCTCAGCAAACGTTAAATATAATATTTGCTTTAACGGTCACTGCTTCCAGCTACATATGAGACTCCATAAAATCCTTCCACACAAACCACAGCAATCAATAATGGACGACTGTGGGCCCTTATTGAAATCTCCTGGCACCACCAAGTGAGCTTCTGAGCTTTAAAGACTCTTCTTCCACTTGTTACCACCACTACAAACTCATACAAAGTACTTTTGAAAACAGCCATCGATTAACAGTGGGAGGGACAGGTAGGAAGATCGAAGTGTCCCCTGTTGTTTTGTTGCTAACAGGACCCTTTTTGGGCCTCCACGCAGATGTGGTGTCCTGGGGACAAACCAGTGATTGTTATCTACTACTACAGTGCCATGTCAGACACAGTGACAGGTTTTTACAATCTTCCAGCACAATATGCAGCTGTCAGGGGAGACACTGAGAGGGGAAGCTGAGGAGACAGTTAGGCTGATGAATTGGTTCAGGAGTTTATGCTGCAGTGAGCAGAGAGACTCTAGAAAGAAAAACAAATATAAGAATTTAAAAGAAACCTTCCACTGTACCTTCGGGGATGCATCAGATGATGGGTTGTAGTTGTTGGTATTAGGAAACAAAGACAAAATCAATCAAGTGTGTGTTTTGCTTGGAGTGGCAGGCACACACCGTAGGACTCAAAGGGGTACTTTGATATCTTATTTTAGTGGGTGTTTTGATATCACTGTAGGGATCAAAATAAGGCTAACATGTTAATGTCTTCTACATCATCAGTACAGTCCCTCTGGCTTAACCTTCATTTTTGACCAAGATCATTAAGGTCATTAACAAGAGGAGTGGTGCAACCATGTCGGTTGAAAAACGTGCGCTATCACCATCCCAGAGGTGGAAACACCTCTCACCCCAGATGACATACCATCCTCCCCCGAATTTACTGATGACATTTTGCCAACGCCATCACTCCGGTTGGTGAGGCATCACCTATTAGAGCAATCACTCACTGCCACCAGTCTCAACAGAACAGATGTCCGGGGGATTTAGAGACAATTGGAGTTGACTGGGGAACAACCTCATTTATACAAAGCCACCCAAGAGTCAGAGACATGTTGGGCTGACTAAAATGCTTACTTCGCTGTATAACAAGTCCTTGGTGGGCTGCAGGCCCGGTTCAACACACAGACATCAACCGCAATGGGAAAGTTTCAGTCACATTAAGTTATTCTGACAGGCTGTCGTCTTGCATTCTGGATGTAGCTGTCAATTCAGAATCTCAGAAAATTAAATAAAATCTCACATTTCTCCCAAATGAGAGTGGTCTTCTTGAATTCTGACTAATAGCAACATTTTAACAAGCTAGAGAGGAGTTCAATGTACTCAGCTATTAGTCAATACCATCACATCATCCATTTGAGAGTTACCATTGATGATTTACTCCACGTACAACACCTGGCGACCACCTACTGGACATTTTTCACTTTTAAATCAATAATCCTGCATGTGCTGCTTTGAGTCCCAACTCTTCATTACAGGCCCAAAGCCATAAAAAACTTGCAGATTGAAGAGGGGGCCTAATTTATTCCTAATGAGACGTGTGAAGCCTCAAAAATAATCCCTAGCATGATTGCAACCCTCACAGCTAGATTTATTAAACCTTCTGAGAGGATCATGATGTCGACTTTTATCGGCTTTGAACGGGCCTCATTTAATTGTCTGTGCAGATTACTCACAAATATGCATAGATGATGTGCACTTAACATCACTTGAATACTCATTGCTGGGTGCAGAATTTTAGCAGCGTCAAACCGAATCGCCCAAAACACCAATCAAAGCGTAACCTGCGCGTTTCTGATGATTGACATCAACATTAGCAGGCCAACTCCAGCAATGTATCTTGTGATGTACCACAGTAGTACATTACCACCTGCACTTGACCCCTCTTGCAAAACGTGTGATTTCGATATACACCTTCTCTCACTGATTTGATAAAACTGTCACTTCTGATGGTGCAAGGTAACATTAGCATGGGTTTTCAAACTTGCCATACCTTTGTTGAAGGAAGCCAATGAAGGGGGCAACTCCTGTGCCTGGGCCGACCATGATGAAGGGCACCGACAGGTCAGCAGGAGGTCGAAAGGAGCAGCTGGGTCTCCAACTCACATGGATCTAGGGTCAGAAGCCATTAGCAAGAACTTAAAAATAATGGGAGTAATTACAACAATCCTGACAAACCACTGTGAGACTACCAATCTATTAATTGAACTACTTAATATTCTGCGACATAATAAAAGGAAAACTAAATAGCTCCAACAGGAATCCAGAGTCTGTGGAGGAGAGGATTTACTTGCTTTAATTTAAATTAATTCTTCAATTATCACACACAACAGGCCAAAAGCTGGTTTAGTTTTTTTTTTGTATCTAATACATTAAAATTGAGTTTCCAAAGAAGCCTAAAACATTTAGAAGAAAGAAGCAGAATCCCTAATGGAAAAAAGTCCTGCACTTTCAAGAGGACAGGCCACAATTTTCTGATATTCTGCCTGCACTTGCCTTCTATTTTATTCAAAAAGTGCTTGAACTGAAATATTTAAAGAACAATGAGCAGCCCAGCTGCATTGGCATTTTTATCAAAATGAAGACAAAAAATGGCAAAATATGATTTAGCAGGAGCTCAACCTAGCCATATGTTTTCGTTCTCTCTATGAGTCTGCATTTGCAACTATCACAGCTGCTGAACACTCAAATGTTCCCCAATCTGAGAATTTATCAGCCAGAACCAAGAAATACATTAGCCAAGAGTTCACCAATATGCACAATTTAACTGCAGCTCTCCATGTTCCAGTGTACTCATTACCTTTGGCAGGGCTGCTTTGCTCGAGGATTCAGTCTTCCCTGGGAAAACCAGCACAGGATTGATGAGGTCAAACAGCCCACCAGTACATAAGCCTCGCCTCCACACAGGCCGCACTGAGCATGCTGGGAGCTCTACTAGGTTGAAGACAAAATGCAGCTTTCCTGGGTGCCTACGACAGGAGCTATAGAGATAGTACCGCAGAGAGTACGCAATGGAAGAAGACAGAAATATGAAGAGACAACGATGTGTGTGAGTGTGTGTGAATGTGGGCATACGCACAGTGACAATCATGGAGAGGAAGTGAAAAATAGAGTGAAATACAGAAGCAGGGGGATAACAGATGGGTACAGATATACACGAGAATTTTGAGGGAGGACAGATTCTCAACGGTAGACAACAACACAAGCCTACAAAGGATTCAATCAAACCAGCTGCACTGAACACAATAACAAGAATACACAGCTGTTTCAGACAATGTCAATTACAAAAATCAACATGAAATTGAAATGTGCCAAATTATGAATAATCTCACATAGCAAAACCCATCTTCACACTTTCTCACTGTGCTTAAGCGATTATCGTTACTTTTTATGTTTATCCAATACATTCAACTTCAACTGACTATTCATTACCTTTGACTAACTATTTTAACAGTTAAAACATTATTTTAAGCTAATGATTTTTAGTGTTTGTCCACAACTATTACACAAGCCAACTATATCAACCATTACGTTTAGCCCACTTGTTCATATGATGACTCACTTCTATGGCATCTCATTCATAACTGTTACAATGATTGACATAAATAAAGATGGATGACGTGTCACCAGTTCTTCATATGGTACAAAAGTGAAGCCAAAATATCTGAAACATTAGCACTGCCAACTCACTTCATTGAATGATATAGTTCCTGCCAAATCATGAGCTGAGCTCAGCTGTCAATCATGACTCAGATTTTATGGCTTTAATTAAGGTTAGCTTTGATCTTCGAAGTCGGAAATTCCAAGATGTCAGTCAGACACCAGGATCACCAAGAGCGCAGCCATGGAGTCAGAATTCTGACTTGAAAACCTAGATTGCTGCTTTTCCAACTCGTTTCGGATCATAACTAAAACATGGTCAACTCGGATATGTCATCATTCCCAGCTTCGACATCCAACTTCAGAGGTAAATGGAATGCACCAATGTGCCACATCCCACCTGATACAGTTGAGGAGGATAAGATTTATGATCTATACTGCAGCCCAATATCAGAGGTTGATAAAGATGTTTTGGCTTCATTTTTGCAGAGCTCTCATGTTGTCCATCTTCAATTAGTCTACAGTTATAACTGACCACTATATAATGCAGAATCATGCAGTCAGCCTGTTTTATGCCTAGATGGCAGCTTGTATACACTATATACTATTAAACCCATTTGTAATCCAAGGTGTCGTTGTGGTTTTCTCTTTAATATAAATCTCACTGATTCCTGTATTCAAATCATAACTTCTTTTTTTCTTTTTTTTTTAACTTTAGTTGAAAATCTCTCCACATACCACCTGGCAACTAAAGATTTAGGCCTATACTCTCATTGGGAATAACTGATCTACATGTTTATTCTAGACTAAAACGCTCTGAGTGAACAAAAAAAAATCATCCTGCCGGTCTCATTTCTCTCCTCTACATTCTGGTCTCCACTGCTGGCTGAACAACTCTCACCCTCCTGTTCCTTTGGGCCACTAGAGACCTCGAATGACCACAGCATCAATAATGCAGGCCTCTAATGTCTTTGTACCATCTGATAAACTACAGGCATTGTCTCCCCTGCCCCTTCTCTGTCTCTGCACACACACACACACACACAAGCATGTGAGCCAATGACTAATGAGAGAAGCAGAGACGTTTTGACATTGCACAAGATGCTGCTGTTCCACATGAGCTTTAAAGCAATG
Source organism: Mola mola (assembly GCA_001698575.1). NCBI lineage: Eukaryota > Metazoa > Chordata > Actinopteri > Tetraodontiformes > Molidae > Mola > Mola mola. The sequence goes on from KV751334.1 coordinate 29,094,653, forward strand.
ATAATGGGTACTAGCTTAAACGGAAGAGCAAATTAATCATTAGCTAAGTGAAGCAAAGAATCACCAGGGCCCATTTAAACTAAACACAATTTGATTAAGACTACAAAATGTTTCCATTTCACTCATTTGTGCAAAATTTTCATCCATTAAATAACTTAATTGGGATTCAAAATTATAAATACCCACCAGAGATAAAAACCCACACAGCAGGCTCTGTTTTGTTCAGGGTCAGGGCCATAACAAACATTAAAAAGATTGTTGTTGTTATTACTGTTGTTTAGTTTCTTCATAAAATGGTCTCCAAATGTCTCCACAAGTCAATATTCATATGAAAATGCCACTTATATTATTCACGGAGGTTCCCTTGGATGTCGTAGTAGTGCTATCAAATGTCAAATCTATAAATGTATAAAAATACATATTATATCATACAGTCATTACTAGTAGTATTTAAAAAAAGGTCAGCAATAGAATCAACAAGAAATTTCCACACTAAAATACTGTGTATGCATAAAACTACCGTTTCCTCCATTCAAAACCAACATAAAGCTGCCATTTAACCATTAGCTTTGTGAATCTTCTCTGGCGTATCATTTTGAAGAATACAACAATTAAGGTTTGGAGGGGGACAGATGTCTCAAAGAACCCAGAGTAGAATCAATCAGGGGCATTTAACAATAACCAAACAACTGAGTGGAAGGGAAGCTGCAATTTTCTTGCAGTCTGCATTATAAAGAGTTTGACAACGTAATTCACCATTTGTTGCGATTGTTTATACATCTGCACACTGTTTAGTTGTTTAAAGTGGACCGTTTCATATATTCTTTAATTCCTAAGTATACAGCAGATGTTTTACTTTATGCAGAAACATACCAGAGGATTCACTTCTTCGCTAATTACTATGAACTATGAAAGCACAAACAAAACAGTAAATGTTGATGAGAATGACACACACAGATATGTGAAAATTATGTAAAATGGTGCATTGTTTGTTGCCTTACCTGGCTGCCGAATAAGGCCTTGGCTGCAGTTTCGGCACATGCTCTGAAAGGCAAGCACAACTGTCAATCATCCTGCTCTGATGCAAAGATTTTGGTGAAGACAGCTGTGACAGGGATGGGACAAAATAAGTCAGTCATCTCAGTCCACTGAGATGTCCTCTATAACCCACACCCAGGTAATAGTCTTATTTCTAGGACATATTTCTATATTTATGAAATGACAAACTCAGGGTTATCAAATCCCAAGTGACCAGATGTTGAGCGAGTAGGAAACAGATTGCTAATGCAGACCTTATTTCAATGCCAGCCATGAAGGTGCCCTCTTTTGGATAATATGTAGTTCACCGCATCCATGATGACGTGTCAGAGAATTTAGGAAAAAACTTATTAAGAGCGTGAGACAATTTTTCACCCTGACCACAAATATTGGTTACACTACGACCACCACCAACTATTAGACGTTGGCTGGGATGAGTGACTGAGAGTTGTGAGATGTGCTCGCCATGTACTCCCTTACATTTTATTCATATCTCTGTGACAGATGAACCAGGAAAAGTAAAGCTGTAGCATATGTACCTTACAATAACACATTTTTCTGGTTAATTACTCACAAAGACAAACAGCTGGACTAAATCTGTTCTTTCCGCTCTTTGTGGATTTATCTGACATCAAAATAGCTCAGGATGTTAGCGAGACAGCTCCGCATTTTGACGGCCATTTCATGTCTCTGAGCCAAGGATTTTTTTTGTTAAATGGTGATGCATGACGCACTTAAAAGTAAGTTCAATAGATGGGTTTGAACAAGAGCATAACAATGACCAAACAATTTTAGAGAGCAGAATACAGCAGTCCAGTGATCTATTCACATCTGGCATGAACTACATACGATCTGCATACATATGTAGGGGGAAAAAAAGGAGAATTCTATTGTTTATGTTATCTAAAAAGCTATGGTCTGCATGTGTTAGTTGCAAATGTGCACTTTAGAAATACACCATATGTTTGTCCATATGTTTGTCTGAAGAGGGTTGAGTTATATACACAATACTGTGATATGATAATATAAACTGTTAGATTTTGGATGTTGTTTTGTCATGATATGTCATTTGTTGTCTTTTCATGGTTTTAAAGGCTGCGAAACAGTAAAATTACGTAAGTATCTGACCTTATCAGTGTTGTAGCTGTGCTAACATTTGTCTTTACCTACTTCAGTCATTAAATCCACATTACTGTTGCTTGTTCATCAAAAATTTCACTGTATTTTTATACTAGGAGCACTTGTACCCCTTACTGAAAATTTTAGGAGTAGAAGCAGAAATTCCAGATTGAAGTGCAACTCAATTATTTATATTTTTCTCTATTTTAAGCAAGCTGATAATTGCTTTGGCAGTATACAGAAAACCTGCAGAAATTATAATGTGGCATTTTATTACCAGGAAAATAAAAATAACCACTGCTTTACAAATACACATTCATAAATATAAGTAATGTACTTTTTAACAATTATTCTGACTTTTGGTGAATGGCATTTCCTCTTTGCCTTTGAAAAACGCATTGTTAAATGTCACCATTATTTCAGCCTCATCTGCTGACTGAATGGTGGCTTTTTGCATGAGTAATGCTGCTGAAAGAGGGGATGCAGTTTCATTAGTAATATATCTTGACATATTTCATGTTTCAAGATGCTGCTTTGCTTAACTAATTTGTCATGTTTAAACTTTGCAGTGCCAGTTACCTCAGAAAATTAGTTTTTTCCCCACATGTTTTGGACCAGATTAAGAGCAGAAAATACAGCCATTCATGATGAAAACTGTTTTCCAACTCTAAAACACACCAATGAGTGTTACACGATGGGACCCGCATAGTTGACTAATCAATTCTGTGCTGACCGTGTACTTCAAGAAAGTCACTTATCGTAACAAAACTTTTACTGGCAGCATTTTTTTCTGATACTGTGCATGCAGGTATAATAGAAGGCCATGATTGATGTTGGTCTTCTGACTTACGCATCTGTATCTATATTAACCTAAGATGTCTTGTTAAATTTTTGCCTTTTCAGACTGGGAGCAACTAACGATATTGTCATAGCTGATCGATCTGCAGATTCTTTTTATGCTGACAAAATGCTAGAAAATAGTGAAACATACTCAACACCTCATTTAACCAACACTGACAAAAAAAACATTTTCTGTGCATAGCATAAGTGTAGAGCAGCAATTCCCCATATCTGAGCACTAGTAGAGAATAGAATAATTAAATAAACAATTAATCAATTCATATTGCTGGGTCTATTTTTGATCTTTAATATGTACAGATCAGGGACCATTCTTAAGAAAAAATGTATTCTAATAAAGATGTGAGAAATCAATTTAATACTTGAAGGCAAGCAAATTTACAAGGACAGCCAAGATTATATGCTGGCCTTGCTTTATTATAGTCAATATGCTTGTAGAGGAGGGTTAAAGACTAAGCTGTGCAAGGGATTAGTGAGTATGATTATCATAAAGAGCAGTAAGTAAAAAGTCTTTCTGAGAAAAAAAAAAAAATCATCACACATTACAACATATCCAGTGATCCTTTCCATGAGTGGAAACACACACCTCTCTATCAAACGGTGTATAATGTATGTTAACACAATCATCTGCAGCTGCACAGTGCTCGAGTTCCTGCCTTTCTATCACAAAGTGACACCATATGGCCGAAACAGAGGACAATCAATCCATCTTCCCACATGATGATACTGATGGTAGATACAGAGGATATATCACTTTTACAATCTCTGAGCAAAAAGCTTTTTCTTTTGTTCTTGTGTGGCTTGAGGACGTGTCTTAAAATATGAATTCCAAAAGAAGAAAAAAATTAAATGTACTCCCAAAGTTCCCAATAGGTTCTCAGAAATGATCATTTTCAGGGGTGCCATCGATCACACTGCACAACAATATAATCTATTCTATCTCCCAAGTCTCTCTGCACTGCAATTTGAAGAGGTGCAGAGGTATTGTTTTAGTAGGGAAAAAATCTAAATGGAAAAGTTGTTGAACAAAAAAATATATACCTCTTTAGATATATGAATTAAGGTGTTTTTATTAAGGTGTTTTAAGGTGTTATTAAGGTGTTTTAAATGTAAATTAGTTCTGCGAAAAGGACCTGCAAGCTCATGGTTTTCCATAACTGCTTAAATGTTTTCCAGGCCATTTTATCAGCTCTTAGACGAATAATGTTGGAATTATATGTGATATGCAGTGCACTTTCTGCAGAGGAAAGGGGAGCTTAGGGACCCTGTCACTTTTCCACCAAAGGTCACAAATTAAGTGTAAGAGAAAAAAAATAAATAAATAATACAACTGCACCTCCTAATACAATTTTCTTTGAGTCCATTGGTGAAGAAAATTTTAAAAAAAAATGCTGAGGGAGAGCATTCAGCTCTCTGGGGCTATGACCCTTAAGTTTTCATCTGTCCGACCATGAAAAAGAATAGACCATATAACAAGAGAGCTGACTCACGGCATCTATTTACACCCAGAATTTACTTTTACACTCTGCCTGCACTTGGCAAGAGTCATCTGATCTCAAACACATCTCTCCTCATTATTTATAGTTAGTAAATAATAACATAAAAGTCTGATCAGCAAACACCTCCCCTTCCATCAGTGTAATGAACTGGGAACGGTGCAAAAAAAATGCAATAGTGTATGTCAGCTGCAAAACACTGAGTCAGGGTTGATCATTAACCCTTGATTCGAACTGACCCTGTGCACTCGTGTCCTTGCAAAGCACAGCGGATCATCAGTAAACGGCCTGCCTCTCCTCAAACAGCTGGTGCCCCTGAAGGACCTCCACATGTGCATTTTCCAGGGGGACCCTATTGTCGCGATTCCAAATGTCCGCACCAGTTTCCCATAGAAAAAAAAAGGTGCTGTGGATGGCAAGCAGACCAAAAATAAAACTGGGGCAGGACAAAAGCTATGACACAGCTGTTTTAGAGGACAACTTAAGTCATATGTAAAGCTCTAGCCAATAAATTTCGCTGTCTGGGAAGTTTCAGTCAAAGCTTATTAGATTTATACTGAATGACGGGCCAACTATCTTAATGAGCTGAGAGAAAATGTTAGCTTTCTACCAATGGCTGGCTCAAAGGGTCAAACTTGGGATGGCAAAGATAGCTGATAGCAGCAAAACTCATCAACTTTATTAGCAGTTGAGAGATGAAAATCTATCCCTGACTTGCAGCAACACTAATGCCGTTATATTCACAAAAGCTGACACAAAAAACATATTGAGTGTTGATCCTTTCAGTTTTCTGAATTACGCTGCCTGACCATTCAGTGTAATAAAATGCTGTGACAAGTCAGCACCAAGACTCTGCTCCTAAAAGCTGGCTTCGTTGGTGCTACAGTGACCCCTACTGGAGGAAAACTGCTCCAAACGGATAAAGCTGCTTGAGTGACAGCTTTGACAGCCCTTTTTCAAAAGTGAAATGAATAGTTCTGAAGTAATTTATTCCACTGATAGTTCGAGCAGGTGCAGTCTAAATCCCAGTCTCATGTCAATCATTCTAAATCCTCCAGTGCTTCGGGTAACATGAAAGCCCACATTTAATTAAACATGCATCTATTATAATAATAAATTTGTAAACAAACAGAAAAACATCTTAGAAATATGCCAGAGTATTAGTCTGTTCCCATTAGTCAGTGAACATGTCATAAAATGCAACTTTTTGCTGTGACATGACAACTGAGACAAAGAAAACTAATTAAAAAATTATGTTTGATATGAGTTATTCTTCATTGCAAACTGTTGTGCAACTGATCTCGAATAACCAATAACCGTGATTATAACGGGTCAAATGAGTGACTGGCTGGCTGACATAGCAACAGGTACCTATGAGGATGCTGAGAGGAGGCGAGCAGGATGGGAACGCTGTGAGAAGCTCCAGAACGCTGAGGCTTGGGTCTCTCACATACAAGTTGTAGTCTGCAGCTCCTTGTTTACTGCAGAGCTCCTGCAGTCTCCTCCTCTGCACACCATCCGCCGTATGCTCCAGCAGCGCTCGGAGAAACGCCTGACAGATAGACAGAAATTGACAGTCAAGTAACTGAAAGCAGCTCTGAAACTCGATCAGCAGTGACAGAGTTTGTCCGACTTCAGTTTTAATATAATACATTTAATACATTTTCTGACACCGCGGTGGGACAGATTTAAAGGCTGCCTTGCACACACGCAATGAAAAGTCTGCTACTTTTCTTGAAAAATTAAAACTACAGTGATAGAGCTTGATACCACACTCCTTTGTGGAAAATCACAATTTTATTATGCACTGCATCATGAATCTGCAATCATGAAATTAGTATTTTAATTATAATTGCTTTTAAAGCAACTGGGAAATTAGGAGACGCAAAAAGGCATTCTTGTAATCCTCACACAAAATTCATCAAAATCATTTAAGGCAATCAATTCATGTGTTCAGTATGCAGAAGACAAGCTGCTGTTTCACTGCTATTGCATCAATTATTGTTAATCTTTCTGCAGGCTGTGATAAATTAAAGGGTTTAAAAAAAGAGCATGAAGAAATACTAAAATTCGACTCCGAAACAACACTGGAGTGATTTTTCTTTATTCTGTGACCATTAATCACTCCGATCATGCTTGTCATGCTCTAGTATTTTACACTTCAGTGTTGATTAAGTGATTCATTGGGGTTTATGAGTTAATGTAAGGGGAGATTAGTCGCACATTCTTGTAGCTTGCAGAGGAAAAAAATATTGTCCTCATCACTGAATCTATCCTGCATGGACAGCACGCCAGCACTATTTGACGAACATCTGGTACAGTCTCCAGACAGATTCAGCCATAATATTGAAATTTATCTCAAATGTCAAATGGCAGGCCAGGGTATGAAAAGTATATCCTTCTCTGTTTGGTGCTGGCATGTATAGAATTGGAAATTGCACTGACATAGAGTTGTGAATTAATTTGTAAAGCAGATTAGACGCTGGGATTAAACAGACAGGTGTTGTAGACGAAAACTCTTACTGCAAGATTTGAGTAACAGTTTGACCTGAAACTGTCAATTTATGTGCTGAAATTTAATAACACAGATGAAAGTGTTACGTGCGTCTGCCTTGTATAGAGCAAGAGACCTGAGCCATTATACGTATGAATTATTAGTTTGATTTGGACAGTTGTCTTATAAAATCTGTCCACAAATCAGGAAAACTGTCCTTTTTTATTCTTATCATTAGATGCTTTAGAACTTAATATAATATGCTTTTAAAAATATATATAATATGTAGTGTGCCATATGCGATATTTAGCTGTAAATGCTGTACTGTACTTAAAGTATTAATAGGTACATTATAATGTTATACCTGGAAGAATATATTTTCTTCCTTGTCATTCAGTGCGCTGTTTACAAAGAACACAAACTAACGATGTAGTTTCTGTCTGATGAAAAATTAACAATTTTCATTAAGGTTAGATTATTTTTTTTATTAAAAAATAAAATCAAACGTTGGTTGGTTTTATTGTGGGGGGAAAAAATTGCTGACTGATAGATCAGAAATAAAACACTGAGTAGGTTATGGGAAAATGCCCAATTTAACTAAAAACACTACAGTAACCTGCTCCAGATTCTTTTTTGTTTTGTTTGCCTTTCGTAAAGTTTGGAAAAGAGTTTGGAGTAGAGGAGTACATTCATTTTAGACAGAATCGACAGCGCAGTTATTGGATCAAGAAAAAAAAAGTTTTACTGTAGGTATCTACTCCAAGTTAGCAGATTCTTGCAATAACATTTTGAGCGTAGTTTGAAGTGAAAAAAGCTATTTATTTTGCAACATTTTGACCTGCCATGTTATATTCTACAGCCCTGACAAGTTAAATAATACTCGCGACCAAACTCCTTAATAATTTATTTTCAGAAACGATATATTTGTGAAATTATAGAGCTTAAAAGTTTGGAAAATTGTGATTGAGTTGAAAAATCCTGGACTTTTCCTATAAGACTGTGGCCATTTGACATTTCCACTGACCAAATGTGTTCAAGACTTTTGCCAAAGTGTCAAAGCCAACTCAAAAAACTCAAAACAAACAGAACCTATGCAGATCTTTTCAGCCCAGATGCTACCCTGACATACTACGCCCTACGTAGCCCTACGCCAGTTCAGTAAGAGGAGCATTCTTTAAAAATATGGGAACATCCAAGTCAAAATATCATTTCTCTTTTTCATGGAATACCAAAAAGACAAGCAGTGTACTGTATCTGAAGAAGTAATGACTTATTTTGCTGATTCACAAAAACAACAAATAGATGATTTCATATCATAAAGTTAGTTGGCACACTGTAAAACACAGGTAGCTGCAGAGCAATGTAAGGACACAGTACCTTCTTAGGAACACTTCTGATTTCTAGACACCATGTGAGCAGGTACAGCAGAGAAATGTTCTGGGGGATGTAAGATGGTACCTGGGCCCCTGGAATGAGGGAGAGAAGAAATTCTTATTATTTTCATTTGGATGGTACAGGAATGTCAGTATGACGATGTTTGAAAAAAAAAAAAATGTTACAATGATCTTTTCAAGAGTACACTGCGTGGATATTCACCATATAGGACTGGGGTACTTTACCTCTTTTTTTAGTGTCTTTAAGGAGGCAAATGTGCACCATGTGGTTCCTCTTGTCATATAGGCCCAACCGGTGAAGCATGTCCTCTACCTCAGTAGCTCTGTTCGAGCAGAAGACATCAAACGAATCCCCGGGCTGATAGGTCATCATTGGGCAGGCCTGGGAATGACAAAGAATAAAACTGTAAACATTTCTAAACTCTTGCAGCAGGTTGTAAGTTAAAGTAAGGAGTAAAAGTAAGAGCAAGTCGAGCTTACAGAGATGTCCAGCTCTAAGAGAAGGGCCGTCTTGACTGAATCTCCTCTTGTCATCTGAACAGCTTTGGATATGGGAACCTCGTGAAGATTCTCCTTTTTAAACGGTCCAACAATCTAAAAGAAAACGTCTATAAGATGAAGGGTGAAAAGTTGCAATAATAGTGATTTTTATCACTCGTATGCTCACCTGTTCAGTTGTCTCTGCTTCCTGGAGAGACACGTCCAGGTAAGGAGGAGGTAGCAGTGGAACATTAAGGGCTAACTCAGATAGCGGAGGTAAGGAGTGTGTCAGGGAGGCTGCCAGTGTAACATGGGCAACTTCAGCATCCTTAGCCTCTGTCTCTGGTTTTAATGTACAAGCACTGACAGCACCACAAGCCTGGGATGCCAACCCAAGGCTCCCTGCAGAAAAAGCTGGCCCAAGATCACAGGCTGCAGTCTGTGTGGCAGAAGCAGACGATGTGGAGAGTGTTTTTCTGGACTGTTCACTCAACTCACAATTCTGGCAGTCAGTGATGCTTAAGAGGTTCAACTGGATGTCTGGTGGGGAAGAATCCGCAGTTTCCTTTGGAGAAGCCCCTGCGTCTACATTCAAGTAGCCAGTGCTATCAGAAGTCATTTTTGATAAGGCTTCTTTGATTGCTTCCCATAGTCCATCAAGCCAAGGGTCCACAACCACCTCCAACCTGTTTGAACCAGGTCCACAGGATAAGATAATGTGTCAGCGAGGGCAGAGTTTACAGATCACACACATCATTTTTCTGCATAACTGACCCTACACCATCATCTGCATATCCTGTTGGATAGAATTGCTTGGCTCCAAGTTCCTGCAGACGTTGCTCAATTGTCTTGCCACAGTTGCAGAAATTTGCATAATTTGTGTCTCCTAAAGCTGGAACAGACAAAAAAAAAAGAGCAGATGGTAAGAAAGTAAACACTGCACAGTGCTCTGCATTGCAATGATTGACACAAATATATTTTGTAAACGAAGCCCCTGGAGAAAGAGCAATCTTGCAGCCTCATAATATGATTTACCTAAAAGTGCATAGCAAAGGTGTTTATAATGGTCACTGGCAAGGGTTTTTCTCTTGATGCGTTTCACAAATCCGAGAGCATTGTCTGGCGGTTCCCCGTCTCCAGTGGTAGACACAATAAAGACGACTGGGGCGGTCTCCTTCTCCAAATTGTACTAGAACCAGATATATGATCACTTTGATATGTCACAGGATCCATGCGTAATGCATGGACGAGGGTGATAAAATCTCTGTTTCAACAGGCACCTTTTCACTGTTGTCCAGGCAGCTGAGCTCAGCGACCAGCCCGTGATCCCCTGCTTCCTCAGCTACCCCCTCTGCTATGGACTGCGCTTGACCCTTCTGAGAGCCGTACAGAAGCACGAACCGACGCTTCACTTCGCAGACAGGCATGCTGGAAAGTCCAGAAAGACAAAATAACTGGAGACAGTGGCGATACATAGACCGTACACGAGAGGTCGACGATAGCACCTTTGTGCTGTTGGAAAAAATAAAAGCAGCCACGTTTTCATGGTGTCTCGGCTTACCTACACAATGTACATTTTGACAGGTATTAAGAGTCAGACTTCCACAGTTCAGCCCTAAAAAGCGTCAACACTACCATATGTTAGCCGGAAGTTGCGTCAGTTTCAGAACGTGTCATAACCTGCACGCTGATTTCAGCATGTTATGTGTCCGTTGATATCTAACGCCTCAACAAAACACAACAACATCACGGAGAGAACAGCGTTGCGCTTTATCTACGAGCTAATTGTATTTGGCTATTAACCGACACTTTTGACACACGAGGAGAAAACATAATTGTCTGATACCTGGAACATGTCTTTTCGAGCTTAAGTTGTCATCTTCAAGTGTAATGAATGTTCAAAATAGAATAACAAACAAGGAGCATACAAAGATTGATGTTCTCACCTTTTCGAAGCAGCGGTCCAACCCCAAAAATCCCGTCGTCACTGGAATTCACGCGAGATCATGGCACAGACCGAGATCGAAC
>KV751334.1:29115182-29133365 GCA_001698575.1 Mola mola
GAAAACCCCGAAGGCGTCGCTTGTTGGGGCTCTTTTAAAGTAGCATTATGGTCGTAACTACCACCGGGAAGCTGACCTGCTGCTAAACTGGCCTGCTAATGGACAATTTAGCCAAATAGCAGACTGGTAGCGTAACATCTTGTCAATGTAGTCTGACTATTCAAGAAAACGAGATAAGATATTATATTGTCGAGCTCAATATAAGAGCCGACGGTATAGCAGCAATGTAGGAGAACATAGAGAATCAGAAATAACTGGTGATAACGGAGTCTTGTGTCATTTTATTCATGTGATTTACTTCTGTGTCTACCTTGCTTATCCAAGTATCTTATCATTATCGGCCTCAAGACTGAATTCCTCCATCCACCTGAGAGCACTGCACACGTGTCCTCTGCACATCTTGCTGGTGTTGTTTCTATTCATTCATACGTGTTTGTTTGTCTGCAGCGGATATTTGTCGTGTGTGCCGTTCTGAGGGGACCCCGGACAAACCCCTGTACCACCCCTGTGTCTGCACCGGCAGTATCAAGTTTATCCACCAGGAATGGTAAGTGTGTATGGCTCTTCAGCTGTCATTCTCTCCTCAGATGACCCCCACCACCACCCCTCTGCTAAACATTTAGTGACATGTGCACACACATTAGTGATTAATTAGATTAGATTTGGTGGGACACTATGTTAAGATGTGTTATTCACTCTAGTATTCTAGTTTAGATAACCTCTGCGACACAGCATAAAGTTTCACATGGTTCTCTATGTTCCAATATGGCTAGGCAGCCTAGCTCTATGTACAAGGGCACAATGTCTTTAAGAAAACCATTCAATAATATATGTTTTCTGTAAATAAAAAGTGTAATCTGGGCTATATGTTCTTTAATCACATCCATTCACATCCATTGCAGACAAAATGGTATTAATATCACAATTACAAAGCATTCAGAGAGTGCTGAACATTCTTGGGACTTACAAGCAAGAATATTGAACTTGGTCTTATCTCAAAATGGTGAAGAATCCTTTAAAAAAAAAAAAAAAAAAAAAAATCCTGCATCCAGATGGTGATCTGAGTCTCTGCCAAAATGTAGTCAATTGTTACTTTGGTCATTTCCCACTTCTCCTGAAAATTTCATCAAAACTCAAATGTAATTTTTTGAATGATCCTCTTCACAAACAAATATATAATTGCAGGCAAAAACATAATTGCTACTCCTTGGCAGAGGTAATGATAAGAATCATTAAAGTGACTAAAAATCACACAGCTGTCAGACACAGGCGAATGTTGCATTGTTGGGGCCGAGCAGTATTTACTCTTAATTTGTCACAACAAACAGTCAAATTGTCCACAGGAAGCCGTTTCACCACTAACCTCCAGTTTGCATAATATCCTGGATAGTTGTTGTTGTGTTTTCACTCATGGTATTGGGCTGCTGAAATGATAACAGGTGTTTTGGAAATTATGCCTTTGTTCTCATCTGTCCCGGTCACAGCCAGATAGTTTCCATGGTAATCCCCAGGCAGGAGCAGTGGCCAGGTCTGGATCGTTCTGTGCCAATTGTTGAACACTATTAGTTCACAGTCACCCACACAAAGTTCAGAATAACAGTCTATTGTGTCTGGATAGTATAGTTCCACTGACTGTGTGCAGGCTGCAGGTCACCATAACTACTTTCCTTTTTATTGTAGTTAGTAACTGATAATAGATTACAGACAAACCTCCATCTGTACTCAGATCAAGGAACCTTGTGTGATCTAAGGGTAATTGTAACTTAAATTTTACCCTGTTCTGCAGCTGTCTCATGACAACAACATTTCAATACTTTCATATGTGTTGGAATCAGCTGGTGTAATGAAACACGTATATAACCCAGTAGTTAATCCCAAAGTCTTGTTAATATCACAACAAGCTGGGATGATATCATAATGGGGAACATACAAGTACAAATCGGCTGAGTTATAACTCATACACCCTTTTTGTTAGATAGTAATCCCAGTGGTATACTATGACTGAAACATATTGGGTGCTCACAGTTGGTGTCTGTTGAGTCCAAAGAGATCATAACAACATAAGACCCTGTAACACAGCCTGTTCAACTTGGAAATGTCTGTGACTCCCGCCTCACAGCATTGACATCAGTGTATACAGGATGAGCTGACAGGATGGGAAGCGTTTGCATGTCATGCCTCGTTTACTTCCAGAACACTGCACCTTATCTAAAATCGCACATGATGTTGTCATTGTTACGGTGCAAACAAGCAAAGTCAGCATGTTGCAGCATTAGTGTAGGATCTGGCTTTGTGATAACAATGTAAATGATTAATCTCCCACACTGGTTAAATATTCAACATAGGAGTTGTGGTATTCTTGTTGAATCCTAATCAAAATTTATTTTGGGCAGAGTGACCATATCTACGAATCAATAAAATATAATCAAAACTGGAGATATTTCAATTGTAATCACACATGCACACATAGTCATTTGTTTTTCAATATTTTGGGATGATTTAAAAGTATGTGTTTTAATGGATTCATGCAAAAGGTCTCCATTCCAACATTAGTGCTTAGTTTTTCAACCTTTCAACTTAGCACATGCAAATAATGTGATTAAAACCATTTTTCAAATAGCACATGTTTTAGGTTATTGACTTTTGTACTCCTTTTGACTTTAAATTTAAATTTTGGTTTACAGTTTGGTCCAGTGGCTGAAACACAGCAGGAAGGAGTACTGTGAATTATGCAAGCACAGATTTGCTTTCACACCAAGTAAGTACTCGTGACAGTGATGGAGCACCCATTTTAATATATGAAACAGTGTCAGGTCTCCTAAATGAGCCTTGCAGATGGGACCACATGGTTGTTTTTAAGTTTTGTTCTTACTTTGTCATTGAAAGTCATCTGTTATGTTGAATATTAGATTTTTTTCATACATCTAAGACCACTGAAATGCCTTTAATTCACCCTGTTTCTTTGCTTTCTTCAGTCTACTCCCCAGACATGCCGTCACGTCTGCCCATCCAAGACATTTGTGCTGGCCTGTTGACCAGTGTGGGCACAGCCATCCGCTACTGGTTCCACTACACACTGGTGGCCTTTGCATGGCTTGGGGTGGTTCCTCTCACAGCATGTAAGTATCAGAGTTCAATTATGTGTTGTTTATGATGATGTTAACCCAGACTCAAATTTTTAAAAATGCATGAATGTGTTTGTGTAAATGTGTATTTACATATAAATAGCTGTTTAAATTTTTTTAATTGTTTTTCAATATCCTGCTCTAAGTTTTAATTGTCTATATTTCTGAATACTGTATGTACTATGCACATAAAATGAATTTCCTTGTGCAACCCCATTTGTACAAGGAAAAGTTACATTCCTTGATGCAAATGCAGGGGAAACCCGAATGTATTCACAAGGCTGTATTAATCTACGTACTGGGTTTCACATTTCTTATAGCTCATATCAGTCGTGTCATAGTTTTATTACTTTGATTGTACAAATTAGCTCTGTATTTTCTTTATAAATTGATCAAAGTAATAAGGCATAATAGATTTTGTCTGATAAGTTGGTTTTATAGATGTGAAAGTATAGTATGTTATGATCCGGCATGGGAAATATCTCATCTTATGCACATATGTAACATATGAGGTGACTATGATGTAAGCTACAGACATTAGCTTATGATATGGTTTAACATAGTGAAGGGAATTATAGCTTTAGCACAACTACATAACAGGCAATGCTGCATGTGCTCAAAGATACCCAAAACCCACTTTCAGTACTCTGGATCTACTTAATTCTCACATGTTAGCTACGATAATTCCATGCGGAACATTTGAAACAATTTTTAATGTTTTTAATATGTTTAAAATAACACTTATTTGCCCGGTATCAGGTCGCATCTACAAGTGTCTGTTTACCGGCTCTGTGAGCTCGCTTTTGACACTGCCGTTGGACATGCTGTCCACGTGAGTGATGATGCCAGTGTTTTCCTGCACTACACACAATCATGCAAAAATGATACCAACATTTCACTGTTTTTGCATATTCACGTATGCATATATGTTTGTGCCACCACAGAGAGAACCTGCTTGCAGATTGTCTACAGGGCTGTTTTGTTGTCACCTGCACACTGTGTGCATTTATCAGCCTAGTGTGGCTCAGAGAACAGATAGTCCATGGTGGCGCTCCCCAGTGGTTGGAGCAGCACCAGCCGCCACCTCCGAATGCTGCTGGGCAAGCCAACGAGGTACTTCAATCGAACGTTAGCTGAGGACACCAACTAACTAACAGCTAACACTCACTCACAAACTTACTCCCCATCCTTTTCCCTCAATGAAAGGCACAAGCTGCAGGCCAGGGAGTAGCTGAGGAGCCCCCTGCAGCCCAGCCAGCCCCTCCTGAACCACCAGCTCGGAATGAAGCAGAGCCAGAGCCCCCTGATGTCCCCCCAGACCAGGGAGATGACCCAGAGCTGGAGGAAGAGGAGGGGGCAGCAGCTGAAGATCCTGACCCCAACAATGGAGCACAAGGTGGGAATATGATGAAGAACTATTTCATGTCATTAAACTATTATTAAGTTCATTATTCATGCAAAAACATAAATATTTGGCTTTGAGTAGATGTACTTTTGGTCAGTGCTGATGTTAGAAGAGTGGTGAGGCTTTATCAGTACTATTAATGTTAAGACATGAATTAGCATAAATAAAAACAGTGATTGTCTTCAAATCTCATTTTGCATTGTATTCTGCCTGATTAGCTTTTACAGAGATATGCAGGAACACTTGCAGTTGCACTTGCTTATCATCACAAAAGGCAGTGAAGTGTGCAGTTCATGCACAAATGAAATGGAGCAGAATGTCCTTAATTTCTTATACTGTAAAAACCTACAAACAAGAACATTTTTGGAACTGGCATGAAAGAATACAAATAGTTTTCACTAGATATGTTCCAATACCATTTTTTCCCATCCTGATACTGATTCTGATACCTGGGCTTTGGGTATTGGCTGATACTGAGTACTGATCTGATCCGGTGTGTTTTTATAATAAATACATGTATATCTCATCCATTGCTTTCTGCAATGTTGCGCAAAACGTGAACGCTGGACTTTGGAATATTCCACTTTATCAGCATCTCCTAAATTTTTTCAGCTATTAGAGTTCCAGTATGCGACCCAAAAAAACTCATTAGGTAGCAGCCATGCACTTTGAAAGGTAAATGTTGACTGTGACACTGTATCCACTCAGAGTGCAGTTAAACTCAGCAAAGACACAGAGCACATTTCAGATCTTCAAATGTGAGTAGTAAGGCTGATTACCTGCACATTTTTCAGCCTACATGAAAGGTGTTCCCTTACTGTCTCGTAAAGTTTTGGGAGAGCAGTTTCGGAGATGTATTTGTGACCTTGCACACAGTAGCGTAGCGTAGCGTGGTGGAGTAGCAGCAAATGCTCAATTTAGCAGCAAAATCCCACGTTTGCGATGACTGATGTGCTGATCATCCAGGACAATGAATTCTGAATTTTTTTCCTTATCCCTGTCGCTTTCTTGCCGTCATTGGGACTTTTTCTCAGAATGCAGTTTCCAAAATTTGCTGCTGAGGTTCGCCGTCCTTCCCACTCCTGATGTCGGTGAAGTTGTCATTCACATGACATGTCTTCAGATGCTTTATCAGGTTGCTTGTGTTAAAAACGGTATCAGCTGTGCCACCCCGTGAAACTACAGCGTTGCATGCTCTGCTGGTCGCTGTTTTACTGGAAGGATTATTGAGAGTAAAATATCTCAAAATAACAGACATGTTGTGCATGGGTTCTTCTTTGCTGCACTTAAACAGTAGCGTCTGGTGGTAGTAGGCAGCAACTTCCAGTGTTGGCTTTTAGAGTGGCGAAGAAGAATTGATTGTTCTGGAGTATTAGGTGGCTGGACGCTGGCCCCCGCCAAAGAGTAACAAGAGTTTACTGGTATCAGACAGTCCACAGAGTCAGCCCTCGCTAATTCCTATACTGGTATTGGAATCCAAACAACAAGAGTTTACTGGTATCAGACAGTCCACAGTCAGCCCTCGCTAATTCCTATACTGGTATTGGAATCCAAACAACTTTAATTTTCACTGATGCTGTCAATCTTAATCTATGATCCACTTCAAATTTCATTCCTTATATTTTTTAATATTCGAATTATATCCAAATTTTATTAATATTTAGTATGTATGTTCTTTAAAACTTTAACAGTTACAGATGCCTTTATCAGCATATGATTGCATATTTTGTCCAATGGAGGGCCTTCTAAATGAAGTATAACCACAAAAAAACAATTTTAATTTTAAGAAAGTTTATTTCTAACCAAACTATCAGTGCAGGGCTTGAACCTGGTTTCTTATTGTACGATTCCTTTGATTTTGATTGATTTTAGAACATCTGACTTGTACACAGACAGAGATGGATGTAGGCAATATTCACTGTACTTTATGCGCGGCCCTGTTTTTTCCTTGCGTCACCATCAGTCACAGGTTCTTCCTCCTTGTTTTAACTACCTTAAATGCCGCCTACATACCAGAGGATTCTACCAGAAGGCAAAGTGGTTTTAAAATCGGCTGCTTTCACTGTGGTCCGAGGCAGCGATGACTGTAAGGTGCTTCAGTGAACATAATGTTCAGTCAGGCGTCTGCAGGCAAAAGTTCAGTGGTAGAAGGAATCAAAATTAATTTGAGAATGAAGCAGTGTGCCAAAAAGTCTCCTGTAGCCCTTATATCATACTAATTTGTTTGGTTTTCCTCCCAGCAGACCTGGTGAAAAGGGCTGATAATTGTATTATACATTGTTCTAGCTGTGACGTGTCACTGCATCTAAATGAATGCAGTGGAAAATCCTCACAATCGGTTGCTCTGCAGTTCAAGGCGAGCAGATTTATCCAGAACAATATTAATAACTTAACAATCAGTGCATTATTACAGATTATTTTTTTACATGTTATTACTAAACGCCAACTCAAAAACACTTAACAGTACGTGTCTTATCTCCCTTTAGTACTCAGTATTGCTGTGGACATCTGTGATGACAACATGATGGATTTTATTAATGATGTGAAATCTGATGGGACATCTCTCATGCTGTTTATATAGATGTGTTTTAAATTGCGGTCCTCACCGTATTTAAAGCTGATGACTTTCTCTGTAGATGACATGAATTGGAATGCTTTAGAGTGGGACAGAGCAGCGGAGGAGCTCACCTGGGAAAGGGTATGATTTTTCTGATCTCCAAACAGTTCCATCCTCAGTACGAAACTTACAAAACTCTGAACAGAAGTTTTTCTTAACTGAGTTAACCCTCAATCCACATTCAGTTAAAATGTTTCCATTCATTTTTAGATGCTTGGCCTGGATGGCTCACTGGTATTTTTGGTAAGTCTTTATAGCTGTAGTTGTCAGTCACGTTCTTTGTACTGCAAATATTTGGCTGGATTATTTTTGTACAACTCTTCTGTTTGTGTTTTTTATAGGAGCATGTGTTTTGGGTTGTGTCTCTCAACACACTCTTCATCCTGGTCTTTGGTGAGTAGACTAACACAGTTGTATAAGCATAAATGCTGAGTGATAAAATTTATGGGTTGATGTAAATCTTTGTGGTAACAAGTCCTGTATACAAACAAAGGACATAAAAATGAAAGACTACACAATTATCAACAAAGGACCTTGCATCCAATCTAATTTATTATGTAGTTACTAGGGCTGGGACTTTATCACGTTAATTACGATTAATTAATTACAGAAAAAATAACGCATTTAAACGTAATTTATTTTTGCACTCCAAACAGCGCGGAACGTTTGTCATTGCACGAGTACCCGGTATACCCGTAATACTGATGCACAGGAGACAACACGAGAAACAACAATGGAAACCGATGAAAGAAAATAGTTGCTGGGTTCGGTGGGCGGAAAATTTAGTTTTAAAAGAACTACCGGGTGGAAAACTGGATTCCAGCCTCCGCTACCACCTCAATGCCAAACATGTTGCAGCTAGCACAGACAACGCTCCTAGTTCGAGCAGGCGGTGTCGCCAGTCCACACTCGACAAGATGACAGGGTTCAGAGCCAAAATGAGTAAGTCCACAACTGACAAATTAACAAACTCACTGGCGAAATGGATTGCAGTGGACCGTCAACCACTCTCGGTGGTAGAAGATCAGGGGCTAGAAGCGGTGCTACAGATAGCGTCGTCTGACCCAACTTATGAACTGCCATGTAGAAAGACAATTTCAAACAAAATTCAGGAGCTTTATGACACTGAAAAGCAAGCGAAAGCAACTGGCTGAAAGACAGGGAGAAATAGAAGTATTGTGATGCCAGGCCAATGGGTTGGTTGTTACTGTTATGTCACACTGAGATGTTGATCAAAATGTTATGGCCTATGTTGCAAAGATTTTTTGCTCAGGACAATGGCAGAATAGGAGGGACTGTCATCAGTTGATGGATCATTTTTGTTTCTGTGTTGTTTTTCAAAACCATTTATGGTAGAAAGGGCACTTAATGTTTAACTGTTGGTCTGTTTATATTATTCCAAGGATGATATTCTAACTATTTTGCAATGTCCAGTTTCCACTTTTCTGGAATGTATTTTAAAGTGCTGTTTTTTATTTTGGTAAACAAAAACAAATGTGTTTAAGACATAGAAAGTTTACAAAAAGTCCTGAAAAAGCTTGAATATAGCTAACTTGAATTTAAGTTTTTGCCTTGTGAACAATGCAATCATGTTCCTTATTCATATTGCACTTTATGTTAACACTCAGGGATGAAAATAAACGCGATTTTGTTGTTTAAGCTCATTTATATGTCTATTCATTGATTCAGTCATATACCAAAATCCATTTAAATTGAAGAATGTTGCTTCTCGTGTCAAATATTGATATGTGATTAATTGAGATTAATTAATTAATTACAAAGCCTCTAATTAATTAGATTAATTTTTTAAATCGAGTCCCACCACTAATAGTTACATTATTGTTGTGGGTTGATTGCATTTGTCTTCTAGTGTAAAGAATAAATTATTTTTGTTTTCTTTGTTTAGCATTCTGTCCTTACCACATCGGACACTTCTCTGTTGTTGGTCTCGGCTTTGAGGAATATGTAAGAAACTGCTCTCATCGTCTCAGTGTTCTTTTCCAAATTGTATTTTTTGAACCAGGAATAATTTAATTGCTTGGCTACAACTTTGTGCTTTTCTTCAGGTCCAAGCCTCCCACTTTGAGGGCTTAATCACAACCATAGTGGGCTACATACTGCTGGCCATGACGCTGATCTTCTGTCACGTATCCTTGCATCTAACACCACTGAATGCCCTCAACTTTGCTAAGACATAAAACCTAAAGCAAAGTGAATCCTGTTGAATGTAGTTTTGCCGTCCTACGTGCCAAATGTGTTCTTCTGGTGTAGATATGTGAGCAGTGTTGTTCCTTAATGGCTGTCTCAGGGACTAGCCGCTCTTGTCAGGTTCCAGCGCTCCCGACGTCTCCTGGGAGTCTGCTACATTGTCGTCAAGGTAAGGTCTTTTCAATAAGGCCTACGTGCATTTGGTGACAAAGAAATGTTATATAATACGGACATCTGCTTCTATTACAGGTCTCTCTGCTGGTTGTTGTGGAGATTGGTGTATTTCCACTCATCTGTGGCTGGTGGCTCGACATCTGCTCTTTAGTAAGATTCTCTTCTCTCAGTACTTGTGTTTGGTTTTTTTCAAAGCCCTAGCTCCTCCTTATTTCTGCTGTAATGTTAAGATTTATTTGTATCACGGTAATAGGAAGGTTAATTTTATTTCTCATCCTTGGCTGTCGTATTCACAGCTACAACACTATGTTTGGAGTGACACATGCTTTTCAGAAATAGTGTTAGTGTTTTCTACCAGTCTCATGCCTTTGACATTTCATTGGATGCATATTTGTAGTTCTTCTCTTCTCTGGCATCTGATAGCCATTTTAGTGGCTTTTAGCAGGGCCGTTTGGCAGAAAGACAGACGTATATTCTGTTGAGTAAACAGTTTGTATTCAAGCAGGCTTAGAAATTCTGAAACAGTTTGAGTCTCTGTTGTGAATTTCACTCTCCCTCATTTAGTCTGTGTGTCAGCAAGTGTTCATTCTAACTTTCGCAGTGACAGGGAAGCCAAGTCCCGCTAATCTCCACATTCAGTTGCCAACTTTTGCTCCTTATTAAAAACCAGTTATTTTCATAAACTTGTCATGAGCCAGTCGGCCTACCTCAGTACAAGTGGAGCAGCTAACATGCTGAAAGAAACCATGTCCTTAATGCTCTGCAGCTGTCCATCTGTGAAAAGAATCAGTGACCTGATAACTGTGTGTGATAAGCTATCTTTATCATTTCACTTTGTCCCAAAATTAGTTTGTTCTCTGCTTTGATGTCATTTTTAGCAAGCTGTAATAAATATTTAAAAAAGAAGTTCCATTCTATTTCAAGGTAGAGGAAAAAATAGATACTACAGCAATAAAGCACAAGTGTGATTTGAATTTACTGCATTGGAGCACATTTTATCCTCAAACAACACTCAATATGAAATGGTTTAAATGCTGTCGTCCTATAACACGTTACTTTTCTCATCCTGCAGGAGATGTTTGATGCCTCCCTGAAAGACAGAGAGTTGAGTTTTAAATCTGCCCCAGGTACCACCATGTTCTTGCACTGGCTTGTGGGCATGGTCTATGTCTTCTACTTTGCTTCTTTCATCCTCTTACTGAGAGAGGTTAGATTGTAAAAACACAACATTTTTAGATTTGCTTTTGATAAACCTAGGATTTTACAAATCCTTTCCATTGTTTGTCCATCAGGTGTTGAGGCCAGGAGTGCTGTGGTTTCTGAGAAACCTCAATGACCCAGATTTTAACCCGGTGCAGGAGATGATTCACCTGCCCATCTACAGACACCTGCGGCGGTTCATCCTGTCCGTGGTGGTGTTTGGCTCCATCGTGTTGCTCATGCTGTGGCTGCCCATCCGGCTAATCAAACTACTGCTGCCTGCCTTCCTCCCATACAATGTCATGCTCTACAGGTAACATTGGAGTACAAAAATGGAAGTCACTCGGCAATAGTTGGTTTGTGAAACAAGCACTTTACGGCCACAACATTTTGCCACAGTATATCTTGAGCAAAAGAGGAAATATTAACTATATTTTCAACAGAAAAGACTGATGAAAAACAGGAACAACAAAAGTTAGATAGAAGTCAAATCAGCTAAGGCCACAAGTCATTGCTGTTCTTATTAACCGTGTGGTTCAGGCCCTGGTAGCGCACATTGTTGATCCTATCCACCTCTTTCCCCTCAGTGATGCTCCAGTGAGCGAGCTGTCTTTGGAGTTATTATTACTTCAGGTTGTGTTGCCAGCTCTGTTGGAACAAGGACACACTCGCCAGTGGCTCAAAGGTCTGGTCCGAGCCTGGACTGTCAGTGCTGGATATTTATTGTAAGATATTTATCATGACTTAACACATTTCCTTACTTAAACCGCAGATTTTTCTCAGATTGGCTGCCTGAAACCAAACACATCTTATCCTCCACAGAGACCTCCACTCCTACCTTCTCGGGGAGCAGGAGGACAACGATGCCAACCAGGCTGTTAACAACAACAATAACAACCCTCCAGCTGGTCATCATAACAACAATAATAATCCAGCACCAGCTGTGGGCGAAGGGCTGCATGCAGCCCACCAAGCCATCCTGCAGCAAGGAGGACCTGTTGGATTCCAGCCATACCACAGACCCCTTCGTTTCCCACTCAGGGTGAGAAAATCCAAACATTTACCTCTGCAGTCTTGGGAACTATATGTTGTATGATTCTATTTTTTCTTTATGTAGAGTGTCTGCACTAACTTAATTTATCATTCCTTGATACATGGACTACAGTTGATAGGTGAAATACTTGTACACAACCCAGATTCTTATAGTCTGCTAAACCACACCAATACAGTGTGTGTTTAAAACAGCCAGGTCAATTTTAGCAACATGTACTGTGGAAAAATATGATTGGTATCACATATAAACTCAAATATGTTACCAGGTAACACACAAAAGTCATAAATGTCTTTCATTCATTACTGAGTGTAAATCAGAAACTATGGCTTTTTTCATTAGGTTTTTCTTTACAGAGAAAAGACTAGGGCCACATAGTAATTGGGGTTTTCCCACAAAAATATAGAAATGTACAAGTGCATAGGTACCACTTACTGAGGCCACAAACTCAACTCCCAGTGATTAAACCCCTCCTACTTCATGTTAAAGGCCTTCATCTCCATGTGCACTGTTATAATTATCCTACATGTTATAATTGTATCTTATAAATAAAGACATACAAGACACGTGTCTACAGTGTTACAGAGAAAAGGGACTGTGTTATGTCCAAGCTTGAGTAGTTTACCGTGTTCAGTTTTACTCTAAAACTAATGTCCTCTTTTCTCCAGATTGTGTTGCTGATTGCATTCATGTGCATCACTCTGCTGCTGGCCAGTCTGGTGTGTCTAACCCTACCAGGTAAGAGAGGGTGGCCAAAAAACATCATCACCAGCAGTTTTCTATTTTGTACAGCCACACCAAAACCATAATTAAAGATTGAACATGTATATATACATGTCTCTGCTGTTTATTTGGTTCTTTTTGAAGTTTTTGCCATTATAGTAATTCACTTACATGCCTTGGAAAAGGTTAAGTAGAGGTTTGTTTTCACATGTGTTTCAGTGTTCACTGGGCGCTGGCTGATGTCCTTCTGGACGGGGAGCTCCAAAATCCATGAACTGTACACAGCAGCCTGTGGCCTGTACGTCTGCTGGCTGTCCATCCGCGGAGTTACTGTGCTGCTGGCCTGGATGCCCCAAGGACGCACTGTCATCATGCACAAAGTCCAGGAGTGGACGCTCATGGTAGGCCTCAGTGAGCAGTCCATATTGTTGCGAACCACCACGACTGGCACAGTTATACTAGTAATTAATTCTCTGTTGAGTCATTTCAATGTCAAGACTGAGCTGAATGAAATGTGTGGTCAGCTGCTTATTACAAGCCCATTACCAACCTCACATAATTAAGTCTGCGTCAGTTTTATCCCACAAAGGAAAACATTATGTACCATAAAATGGGAATAAAATTGTACTCTCACCGCTTTGTGTGCAGATTCTAAAGACCCTGGTTGTAGCTCTGCTGGTCGCTGGAGTCATCCCACTGCTACTGGGCTTGCTGTTTGAACTGGTCATCGTGGCTCCGCTAAGGGTACCCCTGGACCAAACACCTCTCTTCTACCCTTGGCAGGTATGTTGCTCTACGCTTCCTTTTAGGACCTATAAAAGGTGGTAGTTTAGGTATTGTGCTGTAATTTACATTGTTTAGTTATGTTTATCCATTGGTCTTTCACCTTCAGGACTGGGCTCTTGGAGTACTCCATGCCAAAATAATTGCTGCCATCACCCTCATGGGCCCTCAGTGGTGGCTGAAGACTGTTATTGAGCAGGTGGGTTTTAGATCCGAAAATATTGTACGGTGCGTCTCCTTTTGACCGACATATACCCACAGAAAGAAATAGTATTTGTATGCAGGTTAGCTGCTAATTCCCTAAACCTTGACCTACAAGTTATGGCTTTTAAATAACGAGACTGCGCTTGTGAGGATAAAACCACGTGGTTCACTGTCACACTGAGTGTAATATATTAAAGGTTGTATAATCACACACAGCCGCTGTAAGTTTCCAATAAGTGATGTCTTCAGTTTACTGCTAGCTACTGAGTAAAGTGCACGTGTTTTTGCTAAGGTGTCGGAAAATTATTAGCTTAAAAGTTGAGCATCACATTAACTTAAAATCTTTGGTGAAATTGAACAAAAGAGCAGCCATTTTTTTTTTCGCAAATTAACTGATCTGCATGACACGTGCACGTGTGTTTGAATGGCACAAACGATTTTGTGAAGGCAGAGAGGATGTCCAAGACGATGAATGCACATCAAAAACTTCTGAAAACATTCAGAATATTGAGCAAATCGTTCGAATTGATCAACGGCTCAGTATAAGAATCATAGCAGAAATGGTCTCCATTGATAAAAAGACAGTTTTGCATATTTTTTATGCATGAAAATTTGAACATGACAAAAGTGTGTGCCAAAGTTGTCCCAAAACTCCTGATCAGAATGAAAAAAACGCAAGCAACTTTGTGGAGACATTTTATAACAAATTGAGGGAAAGCCTTGTTTTTTTTAAGGACTCATTACATGCAATGAAATTTGGATCTTCCAATACGAACCTAAGACAAAACGGCAGTCAGTGCATTGCAAAACACCATCCTCATCAAGGATGGAGAAGGGATGATAAAGCGAGTCCAAATTCAAGGCCATATTGATTGTTTTCTTTGACAATAAGGGTGTCATTTTGGAGGAGTGGGTTCCAGAAGGGCCAACCATGAATGACGGTGAATCAACACTATTACAAACAGGTTCTACAAAAACTGCCAAAAAGTCTGAATGGAGAGACCACAACTGTGGAAAATTGCTTCATTCTTTATCAAGACAAGGCATCAGCTCACACCATGCTCTCGCTAAACCAGTTTCTCGCCCAAAAACAAATCGCAGTGCTTGATCACTCTCCCTATTCACCCGATCAGACAGCGTGTGACTTCTTCCTTTTTCCCAAGATCAAATCTGTGCTCAAAGGAACAGGTTTTGAGTCTGTCAGGAGTTCGGAAAAAAACGACAGATGTTCTGAGACAACTGTCCAAAGACCTGCTGCACTGCTTTGATCAGTGGAAGACCCGATGGCAGCAGTGTGTTGATGCAGGAGAAAGACATTGAAAAATGTTTGTTCAATAAAATTGTATTACAGCATTAGTCTTGTTTTTTCATAGCCATACCTCATACAAGCACAGTTTTTAGCTGACTCCAAACCCCACCTTACAGATATTTGTACAGTATTCTAATGGAGCCTTTCTCCTTAGGTTTATGCAAACGGAATTCGCAATATCGATCTCCATTTCATCATTCGCAAACTGGCAGCTCCAGTCATCTCAGTGCTGCTGCTGTCCTTGTGTGTGCCGTATGTGATCGCTGCAGGGGTGGTGCCTGCTGTAGGTGGGTATTTGAGTACATGTGTATCAGTTGTAAAATACATTAAAAGACAAATATAAAATTGCAGTTGCAAAAGTAGAGGAATGAAGCGCTGTAAAGAGAAGTGTCCTGAAGTGATTCATAACTGAAGTGAATTACTTTTTCAGGAGTCACCCCGGAGATGGAGATTCTAATGCAGAGGAGAATCTACCCCTTCCTCCTCATGGTGGTCTCGCTTATTGGCATCCTGTCCTTCCAGATTCGACAGTTTAAACGTCTTTATGAACACATCAAGAACGACAAGTACGGATATCTTCAGGCATTGTATATTTTAAAATTTTTTTAGGTTGTGTGAGGTAACGGTGTTATGGTTAGCAAAGAAAGTTTGTGTGAATTAAGGAAGAATAAATGTAATTTAAAGAAAAATAAACATAATATACAGTATATACGTACTACAAATACATTTTCTAATTCTGTCTTTACAGGTATCTGGTCGGACAGAGGCTTGTCAACTACGAACGGAAATCTGGAAGGTCAAGCTCAGTGCCGCCCTCCAGCCCTGTCGCAGAGTAGATTTTAGTGTCATGTTGCCACATTTTTGCACCAGTTACCCTGCGTGGATCCGGTCTCCCCTTTCCACCCCCTTCTTATTTTTAACTCAGACTTTAGACTACAATCCCTTCAAATCCACGGTCCATCTTGGTGGATGTCATTCGGTTTCTTACATTTCCTTCCGTGTCCGTCGAATGTCGGACAGGAAGATGTATTAATCACATCTTAGGACAGCTTTGTAAATCCCCTCAAGAGAGTAGGCAGGAAGAATTAGAGGTTTGATTTGAAACATCTGTGTTGTTGTTCATGCCTTGCTTTGTAAAGTGCTGCTTGATAATTGTACATGTGTAAATACTTTGAATGCAGACTTTGTCTTAAAAAAGAAAACAAAAAAACACAGATATGGACTAATGCAAATGACCATTGTACATCTTAAAAGTATGTATAATTTATTAAATCAAATTGAGGATTTATCTTTGTTGTCCTGTGTTCTAACAACCTTTGTTGTAGAGTGTGTTATAAACATGAGTAGTTTTTCATTAAAAATCTGAGTAAAGATTGTTTACAAATATCGCATTGAAAATATTTTAAATATAATTTTGTAAAAATAGCAATGGGAGCTTGATCAATACATGACTGGTGGTGGTATTATTTCCTCGTCTTTCGGTATGAGAGGTGAAGTTAGTACGACTCCAAATATCTCTGCTAGAATCCCTGGCAGCTCCTCGTCCTTGAGTTCCCTGGTTGTCTTCATCACGCCACCCTGCCCCTCTGTTGGAAACGTGGTGGTTGTCAGTCTGTGACCAGTATAGGTGACCCTCCCATCTGGCTTTAAAAGCGTGCAAAGGGACTTGCAGAAGAAAAGGGAGTGTGGAGAGGTCTGATGGTATTGACACCTCTCAGTAAAGTCTTCCAGGCGCCGAGGTTCAAGGGTGAACTTGTACAGCTCTACCCAGTCTCCCTCCGGTCCTCTGTTCTCCCGCTGCCACTCCAGGATGAGCATCCCCGCGGCCCCCCTGATGCGGTACACCCGGTGGCCCTGCTCTTGAGGGCCGCTGGCCTCCAGAGAAATTGGGGTGCTGAAGCCGCCGAAACCGAACCCGACGTCACACAGCCAGCGCTGCCCGCCCAAACTCACCATGAGAGTCAGGTGGTCAAAAGGTGGCCCGTAACGACCCGTGTGCGCATTCTTCACCTGGGCCGAGAGATGGGTTACCTGGAAGCCCAGTTCGGTGAGCAGCCACGAGAAGAGGCCGTTGTTCTCGTAGCAGAAGCCGCCTCGGCGCCGGTTCACGATCTTGTCGTACAGAAGCGGAAGCTCGAGCTGGACCTGTCCGCCGCTGTGCGTGGTGAGGTTCTCAAACGGCACCGACAGCAGGTGCTGGGTGTGAAGCGACCGCAGCAGGTCCAGGTTAGGCGAGAGCGGACCTGTGTAACCGATCCGCGACAAATATGCCTGTACGTCCATCTCGGCCTGAGCCATTATCGTTATTAAACGGCACCACTGAGCGCTTGGCCATCCCAAACCGACTTTTCCTCCGCGGCCGCTGACCCCTGATGCGGAAGCAGATCAGAAAGTTCCAAATGAGTTGGTGTGGGGGAAGGGGGTACCTCGAAGGCTGGCAAGCTTTGCTCCACAGCAGTGGCTCAACCCGTGCAAAGTTTGCAATGACAGTAGGGAATCTCCCTAAATGGGCCCCATGTGAAACGACTCACACCCGCCGCTTGACTCTTGCCAAACTTCCCCTAGCTTCAAATTATGGCGTTGTTCTACGATATTTAGTTAGCAATAAGTTAGCAAGCGGAACAGCTCAGTGCGTCCAATAAGGATGGGGGATACCGAACCTTTCAGCTCGATATGATACCGACACGTTTTGTCCAAATTTAAAAAAAACCTCGATACTCAATTTTTGTTTGATTCATATGTGACTTTCTTTTTAGGAAAAAAATCAAATCACACTAAACATGGCCGTTAACAATACATTTATTGCGACACCAGATACAAGTACAACTAAATAAAACATTCGCATTTGCATTTTCAAGATTTTCTGTATTTCTGCTACTTTTAAGTTTCTGTTGGCATTAACTACATTATCAAACTTCTGAAAGAGTGAGTAGCTTGTGGAGTGTCAAAGTTTCTGCCCATCCCTCGTGGAAACCTAATTAAAATCATTGAAAAGATAATTTAGTGTCAAATATCTGAATGATGTTTGTCTGGCTGTGTAAACCACGTGGAAAGAGACACTTGACATTAACTTTAAGTGTTTGTTATTTTAAACCAGAAGACACGCTTAGTGAGTCCACCTCTGCTGGCCAGTCAAGGGCGGGACACAGTTGGGATATCCTTCTTTAATTTGTAATTAAAATTCCAAAATAGTGCTGATGTTAACTTTGGAAATAATAAAAAAATATATTTCACCATTTATTTTGGTGATGTCAAATCATTTTTTAACAGGATGGTGATGAATGCTGGTTGGAGGGACTCCAGCAGACTTTAGAATGGGCAATGATCAATAAGTGAATTAATAGTGAAACATCTTCCTTTAGAAATAAACCCCTTTTAAAAATA
>KV751334.1:29133506-29148629 GCA_001698575.1 Mola mola
TTTTCAACACAATGAAAACTTATAAATACACCTGTAACGGGCTGAGATTTTATCAAAGTTTACTGCATCTTTTATGTGAAAATGCTTTCGCCAGGCTTCATTTCGATCAATCAATCATTCGATGGATCGATCGATACGGAAACAGTGTTTTCAGAACTCCCCCGGTGTCGCTCGGCCCAGGTGACGTCACGCAGCGACACTCCCTTCTCCCCCAGTAAAGGGAAAAAGATGGCGCCCGCGCACGTACTGAGATGCTGTCAGCGGGCTTTGGCGTGGATACCCGTGATTTTCATAGCGCTGGTCGTCGGGTGGTCGTACTACGCGTACGTGGTGGAGCTTTGTGCGTGTAAGTAGACGCCTGTCGCCGCCGTGAAGCCTTTAAAACCGCCGCTGGCCAGCAGGAAGTAAATGGACCGTGGCGCAACAATGGTTGTCGGCGAGCTCGTCCGGGCGTAGATAGGGCTAATTACTCGCTGGCCCAGTTTCAACACAAATGCGATTCGGACAGAGAAACGTCAACATTTCTGTCCGTCTGTGGCTCTCTGTCGCGCTGAACGGAGTCCGGGGCTGAATAAATAATTCCGTTATTGAACGGTATTCGGCTGCCCTACGGATCAATAATCCAGCTGGTGATTAGCTTGGCACGGGTAAATTATTTACTGTTCCGTGCGCATCAAAATGAGAGGTTGTTGGCACATCACAGCTCACTCTGCAGATCGATTCATTGGCGTGTCAGAAGTGCGGATGATGTGCAGCCTGACTCATACAAACTTTTTATACTTAACCCTGATTTACATTTGAGTAAAAAATAAAAAAATTGTGAAATGTGCACCTCCATTACAACTATTTTCTTAATTTCCCAACCTTTTTCAGCTTTTGCTCACTTTGAATGTGGGAACTTTTTTGTTATTTAAGAAAGTGAATATTTGATATTACAGGCAAAATGCTTCAAGCTTCCTTACATTGATTCCACTTGTAAGGAATACAGAATATATGAAGACTTTTTTGAGGGTTTTTTTTTGTTTGTTTGTTTGGAGGGTGTGTTCCAACTATGGAGGGATCATGCTCCTCAGCCTCCCTGGGAAGGTCGACTCCAGGGAGAGCCGGGCTGGTAGTCCAACCTCAGATTCAAGAGGAACAATGCTGGTTTTGTCCTGGCCGGGGATCGCTCGACCAGCTCGACCATACCCTGGCGAGGGTACTGGAAGGGGCATGGGAGTTTGCCCAACCAGTCCACGCGTGTTTTGTGGATCTAGAGAAAACTTATGACCATGTCCCTCGAGGTGTTCTGGGACAGGGGTGGTGATCCAGGACTACGGGGTAGATGATTGATCGATCTCTGTCTTGTCAGAGCCAGAGTTTGGTTCGAATTGCTGGCAGTAAGTCAGACTCATTCCCAGTCAGGGCTGCCCCTTCGTCGCCGGTTCTGTACATAATTTTTATGAACAGAATTTCTTTGTGGCAGAGGGAGTCAAGTTCGGTGACCTCCAGCTCGTGCTGGGACGGTTTGTAGCCAAGTGTGAAGCAGCAGGGACGAAGATCAGCACCTTTAAATCTGAGGCCGTAGTTCTCAGCTGAAGCCAGAAGGTGAAGCTCTCAATCTGCTCGTCAGTCTACTTTCCAACCCTCACTTACGGTCATGAGCTGTGGGTAGTGACCGAAAGAAGGAGTTCACGAATACGTGCTGCCAAAATGAGTTTCCTTTGCAGTTCGGCTGGGCTCAGGCTTAGGGACAGGGTGAGGAGGTCAGAGTAGAACCGCCGCTCCTCCACGTCGAGAGGAGACAGCTGCGGTGGTTTGGGCTTGTGGTTAGGATGCCTCCCAGATGTCTCCTGGGGGAGGTGTTTCGGGCAGGCCAAGGACACGTTGGAGAAATGAGAACTCTGGGCTGGCTGCGGAACGCCGTGGAAGAGGAATGTCAGGGTCTCCCTGCTCAGACTGGTCCCCCCACCCCGCGACCCGGACCAGAATAAGCAGCAGAAAATGAAACAAAAAACTTTTTGAGCTCAATCCTGGAAAAAAAAAAAAAAATCTTTTACAAAATATTCTACTTGTGGCAGATGCACTAGTTTATAGCTCCAGTAATAAGTAATCTGTTTTTGTTTGTTTGTTTTGTTTGTCTTTGTGAGATTGTTTGCATAAGTATTTTTCTTAACAAGTATCTAAAAAAAAAAAAATTGACGAGTAAGTTTATTTTTCTTGATGTCTCACTGAACCATCGTTGAACAAATTCAAATTTTTTTTTTTGCCTTGTAGCCCTTTTTTTTTTAAATTACCTCAGTGTGGAGTTTAGTTGCTAAATCCAGAATAATGTCTGATTATTTAGCAAATTACCACAGCCTGAAATAAATAGTTTGGAATAAATCTTCACAAATTAGTTTGTCTTTAGTAAATATTGGAAACTCCACAAAACTTTTTCCACAAACTATTTCCATGAATGTAGATTGGAGTAATGTTTAAGTTTTTGACTCTTAAAGATGAGGAAATGGAGCTTAGGTTGAAAAATGTAATTGTATATCATTATATATTTGTTATCTGACAATTATTTTTGGACTTCAAATTACATTAAACATAAATACAGAGAAAAAAATAGAAAATCTTTTTAGGAGATTAGTTTTTTCTTTATCAAAAACATATACAAACAAAACACATGTGACATAAAACCTCAATAAACGTAGCATCTGTCATCCCATTTCACATAGTTTTATACATTCATTCATGAAAGTTTTATACATGCATAAATGTATTCTTTTTAATTAAATGTATGTTATATTTCCGGTTTCATTTGGTCTATCAACTCCAAACAGCAGCTGACACGGAGCTCAGAGTCAGCACTGCTCTGCACACTTCTGCGTTTATGCTGCAACAGCACATGAGTCCAACACTCCAGCGTTATCAGAGGGCTGTATCTGTCCCGCCCTGAGCTGGAACCTGAGATTTAGACCTGACTTTTGAACCAGGAAAACAGTTCAACAATGGTTCCTCTCCTAACAGTGAGAATGAGAAGACATTGAAGTCAACAGATAAATGTAAAATTACAACTGGGCAAATTCCATCACCATTGCCTCTAATATCACCAATACAACTCCAAATATTCCAGACAGCCCCTAAATACACTTTTAAATTAGAACGTTGAGAGCTTGTAAAATTGCAGGCAAGATGTCACATAACATTTAAATTTGAAAATATTTTTTATGTCATTACTTGTGAATTTATTCATTAATAAACAAGGTGCTTAGCTGAGAGTTTCTCTTATCTAATGTTGTTGTTTTCTGTTTTTTTTTCTCTCTCTGTTTTTCTCTTATAGTTACCATCAAAAGTATAGGAGAGCAGAGTAAGTATTTTGAAAACAAAAAGAAAATGTTATTTCCTACTTGAAATACAGATGTTACACAGCGTTGTCTTTATCAGGATAACCTTTCCAACATCTGGGGAAATATGCTTTGTGCATTTTGATGAAAAAAAAAGGAAATATTGATATTGGCCCAGATTTTCCATATTGGTACAGTTTTGGGTTTATTGATTCCAAATACAAATCCAGTATAGTGTTCAACTGTCTGTAGATTAAGCTGAAAAATGGTGAATATCAGATAATAAAGCCAGGTCCTGAGTCGCTCCATCCCATAGAGCACCTTGCTTGTGTTCAGGGTATCCTGACACTTTGCTTGCTGTTTCCCTCCAGTTGTCTACCTGACCTTCTTCCACATTTCTTTCATCATGTTCGTATGGTCTTACTGGAAGACCATCTTCACTAAGCCTGCCAACCCCTCCAAAGAGGTACCATAAACTGATCCCACAAGTACCAGCCCAGATCCTCTGCATGTCTAACCTCCTATTGATGAAGTCAACCTGATGATTCCTTTAAAAGCTTTTTTTCTTTTTTTTTTTTTTTTACTCTCCAGTTCTGCTTACCCAAGGCTGAGAAGGAGCGTTATGAGAAGGAAGAGAGGCCAGAGTCCCAGCAGGAGATCCTGTTGAGTGCCGCCACCAGTCTGCCTCTGTACACCCGCACAGGAACCGGAGGTACGTCTCACACGCGTCCATCTGTCTGTTTTTCACTGCTTTGTTGGAGCCGTCCACTAACGACACGCCTGTTGTGTCGATACGATGCAGCAATCCGCTACTGTGACCGCTGTCAAGTGATCAAGCCAGACCGCTGTCACCACTGCTCCGCGTGTGACATGTAAGAGCCAACCCAATTTATCAGTGAAATGTGACTTTTGTGAAACTTGTTGTGTCAGTAGGATTTGGCCCAAATAATAAATATGACTTTTGGGAGAATAGTTCTCAAATAGTGATGATGGAGGAATTTTTGTGGGATTTTCTGTATTGGCAAGTATTGACTCAAAGAGCTGGGAAAGATTTTGATCAGATTTAAACCCTGATTCTGGATTCCATTTCAATCATGGACACGATTGAAACTAAGAAGGAACAAACAATTATTCTGCTAGGAGGAATCCAGATCTAGTCCTGATCGATTTCAAACATTGTCTCAACTCAGAAAGTAATGAATGGGTTTTCTCTCCATTCTTTTTTTTTTTTTCTTCTGTTCTCCTGCTCTGGGTGATAGGTGTGTGCTGAAGATGGACCACCATTGTCCCTGGTATGTCCCTTGATGTTGCAAAAGCTGCTCAGCTCATGTCCTCATGATAGTATCACACTTTTTGAGGCGTGGCTACAAGTTTCACTGTGATGTGCAAACCTTCTTCCTGTGTTTGTACATCTCCAGGGTGAACAACTGTGTAGGATTCTCCAACTACAAGTTCTTCATCCTCTTCCTGGCGTACTCGCTGGTGTACTGTCTGTTCATTGCAGCCACCGTGCTGCAGTATTTCATAAAGTTCTGGACAGTGAGTAATGACCTGCACGTTCGCTCACATTCTGCATGTAGTGAATGTTGCACAGAGGATGCAGATTCGGTTGCGCCCAAGCCCAAGCGAGCATCCTCTTGAGTCGTCTGTGCATGGCGCTGACCTCTCCTCTGTTTTCTCTGTCCTCTCTCACCCTTCACCCCTCCGACCCCCCCGCCCCGTTATCCCTAGTTCTCGCACACTCTGTCTTTGTTCTCTCATCTCTCCGCTACAGGAAGCATCAGTGACACCACTTATGCGATTGCACACCTGCTCCTCTTTTTTTTCTTCTGTTTCGTAGCTGTTCCCTTTTGACTTCACTTCCCTCTTTCAACCCTTTTGTTCTCTCGTCTCTGGTTAGACGTTAGACATTAGCCCACTCTTTCTTTGCTTCTTTTTGGCCTTGATTTTGCGTTTGCCTGCTGCTTCCTCCCGTGCTACCTGTTCTCTCCTGCTGTTTCTAACTGGACTCAATTCTGTTTGTACTAAAGCTTTGCCGGAGGAAATCGGCAGAGAACTGCCCAAAGGTAACCCAGCTCTCCTCCAAAGCCTTTAGTGTTGCACTCCCTCACGTCAGTGCTTTGTTTTCTGTTGTAGTGTCAGTACAGTGACGTGGTACACATGACGCTTTTCTTATCTTTATTTCACCTTTTTCTCTGTCTTTGTCTTACCTTTTCTCTCCTATCTTTCCATAGTCATCCTCAGCTTTAATTTGTCATTGATTCTTCTCTACTGCTCTGCTCCTCCTTCCTCCCCAGAATGAGGAGCCAGACACGCAAGCCAAATTCCACGTCTTGTTCCTTTTTTTTGTGGCGGCCATGTTCTGCATCAGTATTCTGTCCCTCTTCAGCTACCATCTGTGGCTTGTCGGGAAGAACAGGTCCACTATAGGTAACAAACACAACACATTCAACATGTCTTTCTGTGTATTTGTTGGGGCTGGGATGATGTGCATTTGTCCTCAATGTTTATATCACAACATTTGGGTCTCGATTCAATTTGGGTTGGAATTCAACAATATTGATCACTGAGATTTTCCTTTCCTTCTACGAAAAATAAAGTAAAAAAAAAAAGTTTAAATCATTAGCTTTTAGATATTTAAGTGTGACGTCATTTGTAGCCTGACTGATATATCAGATGGCCGATATTGACCGATCACAGACATATCAGTATCAGCATTATTAATATTACTGGTTGATTTACCAGAAAATTGGATTTAAAGAAGACACTGCAGACAACGATGCTTGAAGTGATGTGTAATTTTCAAATTTCCAATGAAAGTTCATTGTTAATCAGCAAAATATTCTGCCTCCGTTACATATTAGGTTCAAATGTTTGCTCATGTCATTTGAGGGATTATCGCAAAAACTTTGCATATATCTGCTGATTTATCAATATCAGAATTTCTTTACTCCATAATATTAGTATAGGCCCCAAAAATTGCATATTAGTCGGGCTCTAATCACGTGTCAGTCAGACATTCTTTGACATTTATTTTAGCTGCATAGAAAATTGATACATATAATGTAACGTGTACAAGAGAATGTTTTTAGGTACACTTCATTAAGCTGGTTCCATAAGAAAATAATATGATAAATGAAAATAAATGAGAGCGACTCATTCAGTTCTTCTGATATTCCCTCGTGTTAGATTTGAGGGACAGCTGTTTCTGACTTCAAATTGTAAATCATGCGATGTTGGTATGACACGACATCATTTCCAGTTTTGGTTGTTTCTTCTGTAATTGTCTTCTCTGTCCCTAATGGCGCCTGTCTGCAGAGGCGTTTAGAGCGCCAGTCTTTAGGACCGGCTCGGATAAGAATGGCTTCTCTCTGGGTTTTCGGAAGAATATCACTCAGGTCTTTGGAGACCAGAAGAGGTGCTGGCATCTGCCCATCTTCACCAGGTAAAGGAGACAAATGTGGCCTTGATAAAGATGATAGAGGTGGAGTCACTCATAAAGTATGTGTCTTACATTGAAAACAGTGGCTCTTTAAATTATCGGGTCACTTTTAATGCAGTTTAGTGGAATTCTGCTGGCACAAATCACCTAATCCTGTCTTTCTCCTCTCCTACTTGTCTCTCAAGTCAGGGTGACGGCCTGACGTTCCCCACACGGCTGGTCAACACCGATGTTGAGCAGGCAACAGTGACCCTTGAACCAGAGGACAATAAAAGGTGAGAAATCGTGCCGCGATAAAAGATACGCTATTTGACACAAGGCTCCGAGGAGGATTTATGTATTGGAAGGGGCCTGTGGAACGCACCGCTCATTTTGCATTTTCTCTTTTTTTGGCATGTTTGCCAGTGCTGCTGATGTCCCTGCGAGCCCACTCAGCGAGTCACAGAATCGCCTCCTGCACAACGACCAGCATGTCAACAACATCGCAGATCATCTGGCCGACGACGGCCTCAAGCCAGGTGAGCTCTACAGGGGTGCTGATATCTTACAGAAAGAATTATGGCAGCGTCTTTCGATTATTTCTTCTCAATTGGTTGATTTATCTGCAAACAAATTTTTCAATTATTATTGTTGTTCATCTGAAAAAGTGTAAACATAAAGCACTTTTTAATAATATTAATGATAATAGCGTCTTATTTTAAAATTTAGTAAATTTGCACATCACTGCTGTGTTGTGATACAATAATAAAACCTCATGTGTGAGATGCCTCATCAGAAAAGTACTGCTGCATATTCAACAGACTGTGACACGGGTGAATTTAGTCTCTTTGTGTTATAACAATCAGTTAATATCGCTGGTAAATGTATTTCCGCATCATTCTGAGGAAGGAAAAATAACTGAAACGATTAACAGACCGCAACAATGGAGTGCAACGAGCAGACTGTGACGTACACGTTTGGCAAAATAAATTCTAAAAATAAAACGGCCAAATAACGTTAATTGGCCCACGGTATAACATTACATTATTGAACGGCAGCAGCGAAACAGACACGTGTAGCCTAAAAGGAGAAAATCCATGACTGGTAACAAAAACACATTGCACACATGCTGCTAATGCTAATATATGACGCTCTGCTCCGGAGTAAATATTATCTAATGTGCGCTGCAAAAAGCAGCTCTGTGTTTAGTTCCTCGCGGCTCACATGTTAAGCAAATTGACATATTTACATGATTGATGATTTCGATTATGTCGACAGAACACCTTAACCCTAGATGGAGGAAACATTAAAGGAAAACTCTGGTATTTAACCCCTATTTCCTGGACTTTTGGGCTCTCACAGGTGTTTCACCGTAGGTGTCTCCTCCATGTTACCCAGTAACATTTTGAGCCTAGTTAGTGGTGTCAAAAACATATGTATTTTGGGACATTTTACAGCCTAAAATACCAGGAAACAAGGCTTAGGTTGAAAAATTCTCCTTTAATGTTCCCCTTTGGTCGTTGAGGATAGATATCGAGTGAGTGTTTGTGTCCGATTCTTGAACGTAGGACACGTTGCAAATACCGAAGCCGTGTCATGTTTGAGAAACACTGTGACCATTGTTTGGCAGAGTCAGCCACTTCTAAATTCCTGGAGCTAAACCCACGACTGTGCCAGAATACAACATCCTTCTGTGTGTTGCCTTGTCACCTTGACTCTTTTGTTTGGCTCCGCAGCTGAGAGTGGAACCATCACGATCTCCATGGAGAGCGAGTCCTAAGCAGGTGAGTGTGGGTTCACGGTGCCGCATTCCACACTTACCATATGCCGATTTTTAGCTCATCACCTTTGTTTTGCTTCGCCTTGCCACAGGAGAAATTCCTCGGTCATCTGACACGATGCCTTAAGCAGTGCCGCAGTTCCATTTGTCACAATGGCAGAAAGCACAGCCTCGTCCCCACCGACCCGTTCGGAGAAGCTATGGAAATGCATTTCTTTAGCCGGCGATGCATCTGTGGCAGTGGCATTTTCTCACATGCAGTGCTGTTCAAACTGTTTTTTTCTCTCTCTCTCTCTCTCTCTCACTCTCACTCTCTCTCTCACTCTCTCACTCTCACACTCTCACTCACACACACACACACACACACACACACAGGCCACCAGTCACTCTACATATTTTCTTGTGTTTTGCGGAACATTTATTGATTAAGATATTGAAGAAACCCAGTAGGAATATAAGCTACTCCTGTGAAGTGTTCAAAGAGACAATGTCTCGTGCCAAAAGATTGCTGGACACTCCAGGATTTGTTTTATGGGCATGAACCTGCGGTGGAGCGTAGGGGACGACACGAAGAAGCTTGAACGTTTTTCTCTTGCGTTTTTTGACCTCTAGTTTTTTGTTTTTTTTTCTTTTGAATTCATGTTGTGGGAGCACATCTGTGACCGGTACCTTTTCAGATGGATGTTCCCCACAGAAAGCAGGACTATCTTACAGGGGACTCTAGTGCATGGGTTCATGGAGTGGAGCGGTGCAGTGCAGGGAAGACCGTAGGCGTTATGGGTATCAGAGCACAAGATGGCACATTTGCACTTTGTAGGTTATCGATGTCCATCAAAAAGTGCGTGCTGCTTTATTTTTCTTTTTTTTTCTTTTTTTTAAATCATGTCCAGAAATCATCCAGACTGAACCAGATGTTGGATGATCATGTGATCCGTGGAGTATCGCTTGTGTGTGTGTGTGTGTGTGAATGTGTTTTAACAGCTGAAGTTGCAGTCTCTTTTTCTATCCAAAACTACATGAATTGTTTTTTTGCAGTGGTGCCCCACTTGTGTGAAAACACGCTGCATCTAAACGGACAGTTTGACGTGGGGGATGCATTTCTCACAGCGCAGAGTGCAGTACTTGTCACTGCTACTTTCGAGAGTGGGGGAATTATCTCATGTATCTCAGTTACTCGCAGCCTCTTGCCTCTACATCCTGTTTTTCTAAAGCTTCAACATTTACTGACACTAACACTCATTGCCAAAAAAGGGCTGTCTCAGCAGGAGCTCTGACCTCTGAACCTGAAGTGTTTACAACGTCCTAGCTTTACATTCACTCGCCAATGCCATCATAACCATATTCTTTCCGTGCAATATTTTATACAAGGTCCATCTCCTGCCTGTGGTGGGCCATGATGTGCTTGCAATACTGATGCTCACCAGCAGGTGGTGTTATCAATGCTGTTATCAGAACGGACGCGAGGCTGCACATGAAGCTTTTCCTTTCCTGTAACTTTCATTATAAATGAGAGTGAATTGAAAGCCTCTGGTCTGCTGTAAAGTAGAGATTTGTGAGATCAGTGTTAGCTTGAACTGTTGAAGGAGCCTGAGCAAATAGAGCTGTCTCGAATGTGTGCTGGATTATGGAAGAGCACGAGGGCCACTGGGAAAATACAGTACCTGAGTAAAGGGAACGTGAAATTTTGAGTTTGGAGTTCTCTGACTTTTTATTCCTAGATTTGTGGCTTATTTATCAAAATTCTGGCGCATTATATGAACTTTCTTTTTCTTCTGAATTCCAAGAAAGAGAATTTTTCTCAGAATTCTGAGTTTTAAGTCGGAAATTAAGGGGACATCACACTTAAAATTGAGACTTGTTTCTTAAAATTTTGCCTCTCTTTTTTTGTTTTAGAATTCTGACTTTATTCTCTGAAATAAATTTTGGCCCTAATTTTCCTTCCACACTGAGCATCCGGCACGTCAAAGTGGAAGCAGGAGCGAATCACATTTCGTGACACATGCACATCACTATATGTGATTGTCTGGTAACAATGAATTGCTTTTGCCACTCATCCAAACGAGGCGTCATTGCCACTCATCCTCAACAGCTGTTGAGGAATGAATTCCACCCTTTACCAAGGAATTAAGTTAATTGTATGCAAATTTTGGATTCCCGTTGGAGGGAGAGCCGGCACATTGTTGTCCGCCATTGTGGTTCCAGTCCTGATCTCACCCCTGAGTGTAGAGCCTTTCACTAACGAGACCCCGCCGGCCCCCGGCTGACTTTGTGACCGTGTCTGTGGTGTACAGTGAGTTAGTGGTGTTGTTCAGTGTGCGCTGATGTTTACGTTTGATCCCTCCAGTCGGGCCTGACCTTTTGCCAGGTGATTGGAAGATACTGTAGCAGCTGGACTCGTTCCCATCTTCACTTTATGGCTGCTGATTCTGAAACATTGGACCTGTCCGCCTATATTCTCTCTTTGGGCTGTTTGTCCGTGAGACTAAAATGTGTGAATGTGTGTGTTTTGTAATGCTTAATTGAATGTGTTAATTTTTGTTTTTACCGTAATATTGTTTTGTTTGGAGAAGTGGCTCTGATTTTTTACATGTCTGTTGTGAACATACATAACGTTTAATCCTCAAAAGCATGGCGCCTAACCAAAAAAATAAATAAAATAAAAATGTTTTTCTGTGATAACATGGATTGTGGCGTTAAAACAGATATTGGGGGTTTTTAAACAATTGCT
This sequence comes from Mola mola, assembly GCA_001698575.1. NCBI lineage: Eukaryota > Metazoa > Chordata > Actinopteri > Tetraodontiformes > Molidae > Mola > Mola mola. The sequence continues at coordinate 29,144,747 of KV751334.1, forward strand.
TGGTGCTTTATGTTTTAAATCAGCTTTACTCTGATGTGTTTTTGACCTTGAAGCCATAAAAATTCCTGTGAAAATGGAGAATAATCTAAAAATCTCAGTCTAACTTCATTTTTCCTTTCTTTTTTTAGTTAACATCTGTATTCACTTTGCAGATGTAGCATATCCTGACTAGCTTATTGTTCCGTCTTGCTCTTCTTTTGTTACAATGTCCAATTTTACAATGTGTGTAAATATATATATATTGATAATGTACAAGAAAGACTACATATATTTTTCTTGTCTTTTATTAATTTTACTGTTCCTACTTTGTGAATGAAGTTAATGCCTCAATTCAAATAACGTGGAAATAACAATAAATGTGTTTTTTTTTCTTTAAGCCTCCGGTCTAATTTTGCCTTTTTTGCAGTTTGCAGTTTTAAGGAAAGAATTCAAGATACAGATTTATTCGAACACATTGTCAGACTCACAATATAAAAGGATGAAGTCAATGCAGCAGAACCGGAGATGTTTTTATTACACTTATTTTTCTTGTTCAAATCAGAAGGCGTCTTTGCAGCTTCCAGCCTCAGGCTCAGGGACGAGTCTGCAAAACTTACTAATTCCTTGTACTCTTCAAACCTAATTCAAGTCAAAGTGGAATAAAATAATGGTCAGATCAACAGAGCTGCAAAAACTATACCAAACATTAAAGGAGCATTCTGGCATTTTTCAATCTAAGGCACATTTCCTTGTCTCTTAGGCTCCAAAAACTCACAAAATACACATTTTCTTAAGGATGAGTCACTGGGTCTGTTTTGCTCGACGAGGCTGTGCAATGGAACGGCGTTGGGCAAGTCAGAACATCTGAAATAAATCACTTTTTCACCACTAACTACGCTCCAAACTGTTTTAACGGTTTCTGCTGGCACGGAGTAGATACCTACAGCGAAAGTCCTGTGTGTGTTTCACTCAATACATAAGAAGCTCTGGGCGTTTGGCTGTTTTTGGACACCCAGACGCGCCTTGGCCTTGGCCTTGGCCTCCCTCTGCTCTCCGTCCAACACTCGACTGCTGCTGAAAGCTCTGCTCATCCTCTCAAATCCCTCTTGCTTCACATCCGTTCCCTGCGCCAAAGCGCCTCACATGGTTCCTTGTAAAAGTCAGGCGTGTGGGGACAGAGCAGACCGCCGGCGTGTTGCATGTGTGCCACACATGCGCTCCGTGCGCTGACAGCTGGGTTCGGCACATGCAGTGGGATGTAAATGGCAATGTTGTGGTAAAATGTTGCTGCGGTTGAGGTAATGCCATTGCTTTAAAACATCTTCCCTCTTCTCTAAAGTACACGACTGCTGAACGTTAAGAAAACATTTTGGGTTTTTTTTTTTTTTGTCTATACAAAAATCTGAGCATGAACTCAGTCATTTTTTTCCAGTACATGCTGCTACCTGCTCTGCGCGCGCGTGTGTGTTTCTAAGGGGCGTGTCCGCCACAGCCTCTGAAGGTAATGACCTCTGTGTCACGGTTCGAGGGAGAGCAAACATGGGGCGAACGTCCGCAAGGCCGACACGGACGCAGTTTCACTTGATGACCTTTCATCCATTGCAGGGAAAATCCACCATTTAAGCAGAGTTTTTTGTGGGATTCTATCAGCAGAAATCAAAAAACCAAAACTGAGAGCATCTTCCTCATCCGGCCTCTTTTTACCAAGAGACTCAAAAGGATTTATCAAACAGTGGATTCCACTGATGTCTTTGTTGCTCTCAGGCACAGATCCTGTCCGATGAATCATGAGTAATGAGCCGTGACGCAGCCAGGAAATGGGTCATTAGTTCGTCATTCAGGTGAATACATCTGTACATAAGTTTTGGACATTGTTTCCGTGTGAGCCGAGGACAGATCCACGTCTTTTCGTGGCTCCCAGTCATGTCTGGTAATCTTGACGTGCTCACACATACCTCCGGGCTAAAGGCTTTTGATTGCTGGGCGAAGGAAAAAAAAAAATCTGAGGGCTGCGATGGCCTGGAGAGAAGCCAAGTGTGCCTGAACAGACAGGCACATGTGGTGAACACTACGACCTGGAAGAGTGGGGGAATGGCGTCAGAGCTGACGTTCAATGAAATCATCCCCACGGAATAGAGGCGCTCAAGATCAACCCCGCCAAAATTTTTATGGGTTATTCTCAACCCCATGGGGGGTGGTTAAAATCCATCCTATAATTTATCCAGACACAACAATTCTGGAAGTCAATGACCCCAAGATGACTGATTTCACATATGAGAGAATACAGTGACCTCGGCCTCAGACCTTGTGTGGCAATAAATCTTTACATTTCAATCAGGATTAAACTGGATGAGTTTTGACGTGAATACACATATATATTTAATTTGAGCCCATGTTAAGTAATGTGAATTTTTCAAATTTTGCGCAATTTTCCTGATTTGAACTAAAAGGCCCAAAGTCGAACCATCTATAATGAATCGCATCAGGAAGGTTTAGAAAAATCCGAAAGTGATTAGTCGAAAATTGTAGACACATTTTTGTTTTGTTCTGGTATTAGTGTTACTTTTAGGCATTTCCGAACTCTGACTTCAACATCATTTGAAAGAGCACAGGTTGGCGCCAGCTGAGGGGTGACACATGAACTGCAGAGCCAGCTGTATCTAGCCATGTGATGGACCCCAGGATTAGTTTTAAAAAATGACGGCAGCTGGACCTCTCTACGTCAATTCTTCTGGAGATATGTCCAAAAAATGTGTCTTTTTTTTAACTTGTCCTTGAAAGCCCCAAATTTCATCATCTGTAGCCAGTGCTGTCAGCTACAAAATGACACCACTCTGTTTCAATTCTTTCTGGAGTAACCTTTGAGTAACCTTAACCCTTAACCATTGGCCACCAAAATGTAGGTTGGGTCAAGACGTACCAGTGATTTGACAAACAAATAAACAAACATCACGGAAAACATAAACCGCTGCTGTACAACACCAGATTTACATACATTCTGTACTGGCCTCTCTGCTGTGCAAACTATTCCAATGCAGCTAAGATTAGCAGCGAAGGCATCATGTGACGGTACCGATGCACATGTTGCCGTGGGAGACTGGAGCCTGTGAACAACACAGGCTCCAGTCCTAAGAAACACACGCGCACGAAGCTATAAACATTCCCTTCCTACATCCATAACCCCCCGTATCCTCGTAACTGGAATGTTTCCTCACCAGGAACGTGTGAACATCCTCCCAATTAAGAAGGAATTCTTTTAAAACACTGACCACACAGATTACTATCACGAAGCATTTGACTAATTACCAATATTACTGGCTTATCAGCTCAGTAACGTGTCGGACGATGCTGACGTGGTTGAGCAGTATCGGAGTATTGGCCGAGCTGTTTCTATCGGCCCAGAATTTCTTAAACTGTTGTATCATGTTGTTGTGTTCTGTACAAGTGACATCTATTGCACGTCTGTCCGTCCTAGGAAGAAGGATCCCTCCTCTCTGGTTCTTCCTAAGCTTTCTTATTTACCCTGTTTGGGGTTTTTTTAAGTTTTTCCTCACCCGGGTCAAGGGTCTAAGGCCAGAGGGGGTAACATCTGTACAGTTTGTCAAAGCCCAGTGAGATAATGTGTAAATTGTGATTTTGGGCTATACAAATAAAATTTGATTTGATTTGATTTGATTCGAATTTCCACGTCAGCGCATTAGAAATTAGAGTATTGTGCAAAAATATATATTCACTGTGATTTTAATTTAAAAAAAAAGTTGACTCTTCATACCTCAAGTGAAACATTTCAAGCCTGTTTGATTGGCATGATTGAGGCTTACACGGTTCCAGTGAAATATCAATAATCAGATTTCGGGGGATGATTAAAAACTTGCGCTGCGGCGACACGAGTGCACCCTTTTTT
>KV751334.1:29148763-29161829 GCA_001698575.1 Mola mola
GGGGGCTGCTGAGAGATCTCCGTGCTCCCCCGCGCAGAGCAGCTCGGTTGTAATCGTCCCCGAGCGCTCTTTGCGGGTCCCGACACACGACTGGAGGCCGCCCGGGCGAAGAAATCCGCCAGCATGAGTAATGGATCGAACCGAAGCATCGACCCGAGCTGCACGGACAGACCTCCCCTGGCCATCGACATCATTCGCGGTGAGTCCGCCGAGCCCGACGCCGCCGGGCTTCTGGCAGGCGTCGCCCCGCTCGCTGCAGGGCTGAGTGGTAGAGGTCGATTTGAGTTTTATTGGCTGCCAGATTTTTAGACAAACATAAGGCTGATTGTGATCATCGGGGGGGAAAAAAAAAATGGCTGTAGACAATTAGTGTCTTAAAAGTCAGATTTTGGCATCTTTTTCGCAGATGTTTGAGGAAAAACAACTTTATTTTCATGGGATTCTGAAGAGAAAAGTAAGTCGTTCTGGGTTTAAAGTCCTCTTCCAGAGGCCATTTTGAATATTGGATGTAAATGTACTTTTACTGCTGATGCTTAAGTACATGTCCTGCCAGTAGAATACATTTAATTCAAAGTTTTCAATATTTATTTATTTATTTATTTATGAGTTTGGGGTTTTTGGTCTCAACATTTGGGAGAAGATCTGATCTGGTGCTGTGATGGTGATGTGTCGCCCCTCTCGCCTCCATCTGTATCTGGGGCCACACAGAACAAGATCCTTCTCAAAGGGCTCCAGGCACTGATGCCCATCAGTCAGTCGTGTTAATGTCCATTTAGAGTAAAATCAAGGACATGATCGTCCTTCAGAAAACTACTCAAGTCAAACTACTTAATTAACGTGGCTCATTTAACTTTATTAAAGTGTTAAGGGTCTCTATTTCTAAGATTATTTTGTCCACCTGAGGAACGTAGACCGTATGTGGCTTGAGGCGTGGCTGACGTGCACCTTGACTGGAGCGTTTTTTGATCCTGCTTGAATCACTCACAGTCCAGACAACCAGGCACTGACGAGTCCTGACAGCGACCATACGTTCAGATTTTAGACTGTAACTGTGAGGGCACAGTTGGCACGGTGCACGTGTGCAGATGTCAGGGTCACGACGAAGGCTGCAAAACCCAAACGTGTTGGTCAAACGCTGCTGCAGTTCTCAGACTCTCGCAGTGTAACAGGGAAAATGCCATAACGGAATAACGCAACACATGGAAAAACAAGACACAGCCAAAGATAAAGAATCAAAATCTGACAGCGTTGTACAAGTCAGCAGAAGAAGTCAACGCTGGCTCCCTGCGAGGAAGGCTCTCTACTTGGCTGTATGTTCCTCAGAGGGCCCTTTATACAACAGTTTTTGTTTGTTTGATTGTTTTTACAGGGGGGTAAGGTCATCTGCCCCCTACTGGCTGCTCTGCTGACATCTCCACCGAGCTGTAAATCGCTTTGTCAAAAACACATTTGACAAGTATGTGATGTCAGTCAGAAAATAAACTTAAAAAGGAGGGAAAGTTAAGTGGACGTTACCTTTTAAAATATGTATCACAAATAAATATAAAGAAAACCTGAGAGAGGCGGCAGCTTTTGCACCATTGGGCGGAGTTTCAGCTGTGGACACGCCCCCAACAGGGTTTTAAAGTGGCACTGCTCATTTTTGAACAGTTTTGTGTATTCTTTTTATTGTGGCTCTTTAAAAAATAATTTCTACATAATAATTAAGACTTAGTAAAGGTTAATCCAATTTTTCTCTAAAAAGAAAAAAACGAAATGATTATAAAATCACAATTCCAACCTTTGAATGATAGGTTGCTATATGCATCTTGTAAGTTAGCATATTGCGGGCATTTTGCATCAGTTTATGCCCAATTTAGGTAACATTAAGGTGATTATAAGGTGTCGGTTTGGTGCAGCAGACAGCGCCAGTGAATTTATGTTTCACCTGCTAACTGTATTGTGTTTAAAATTGTGTTCAAGTTTAAAGTCCCAAACCTGCTGTGACTGTCCGCATCACCCGTACAGATCCAGTGCTGGTTGGGCTTTTACTTCTGATACTTGAGCTCTCACATGTGCCATCTGGAACAGTTTTACCAGAAAACAAAATGTTCTGCAGTCCCCACTTTATTGCACATGTACGCGGTTACGTATAGAAGAGTATAATAGCAGGACTAAAAAAAATAAAAATAAAAAAGGACTAAAACAGTTTCAGGTAATGGAGGAAAAAAAATAATAACACATTGGTTTGAGAAAAGACACAGAAAGCCCAAAAAAAGAAAAACAAACAAAGTAATGGACCAAACGCATTGACCACCTACAGATAAAAAGAATCAATAAGCAGCAAAAAAATGAAGCTGTGTGTCTTTTGCACACCGATCGGCGCTCGTGACTTTGAGAGAGGAAATTATTGGGTTACAGACATTGTCAGTAACATGCTGGAACAATTATCTCAGCCTCCCCATACGTTTTCCATCCAGGACTGTAAGTTGTGTTCGTGTGTCCGAGGATGACGAAGAAATATTCTTCTAACATCCAGTGTGACCCTGCCATGTTGGTTTTTGTCAACATGCATGAGTTCAGTCGGAACATTCGGGGATTTTTAGTCTGTTGGTTTTATTTATTTAACCTTTATTTAACCAGATAAGTCCCATCACGGATCTCTCTTGCAAGGACGACCTGGCCAAGAATGAAAGACACACAATGTTAAAGCAATAAACTGACGATAAAACGTGCAAGGACACAGTAAAAACATTCTGAACTGAAGTGGAGGTTACAAATTGTTTAGCGGCACAAGATTCTGAAGCTGAGATTGTAGCTTTTGATGGTTCCAGCTACTTAAATTTCAGGATTTGCTGCTTTTCTTTGTCATTTCTGGCAGTAAATGAAGAGTCTTCGGGTTTTTAAACTATTGATTAGGGTGAAGAAGCAACCTGAAGGCGTCACTTTGGGCTCTGAAACAATGTGATGAGCATTTTTCACAATTTTTTTTATAAGTTTATAAAGTAAATGATCGTTCTTGAAAAAAAATTCAGATTAATCCACTAATCTAAATAAGCAGGTAAGCAGATTTCCCCCACTGCCATCATGAGGTTGACGTTTGTGATTCTGACTGAAAAGGTTCATCAGCAAGTCAAAACCTGAATTTGTCTGATGATACTAAATTCCTCCAAACTTTTCAACCTCAGCTGTAACAAAATAAATCTACTTTTGAAGCACCAAACGCTGTTGCATTTGTAGATGCAGCTAACGATTGTTTCAATTATCATCAATCAATTACTCATTTGCTCTGTGAATTCATTTTTTTCAAAGTCAAATCTTCAAATTTTTGTTTTTCTTAATCCAACTAATAGTTAAAGGCCTTCAAAAAGACTCTTCATTAACTGTCAGAAATGACAAAGAAAAGCAGCAAATTTTTTGCCATTTGAGAAGCTGGAATCAACAAAATTTTAATAATTTTGCTCCAAACAGGTCAGAATCGAATATTCCATGACTGTAATAGCTGTCGATTAACCTTCTTTTGATCAGCTAATCAATTCATATTTGCAGCACTCGTGTTTCCTTGACAAGCTCAGCTCCTCACTGGAGTCATTTTTAAAGAAAAAAGATGTAATGATGGAAGGGAAATAGGCCTTAAGTTGAAAAATCCCTATATTAAATGTTATTTACAAGTTGCTAACATAAAAATGACGATGCATGAAGGAACCATCGTGCCGCCTCATGTGTCGCGATGTCCCCCCTCCCACATCCAGAGCTGGACATCTTCGGCATCGCCCTGTACTCGGTGCTCACCTTCATGGCGGCCGTGTCCATGCTCGTCTTCCTCGAGGAGTGCGTCTACATCTACAAGAAAGTGCCCGCCAAGAAGAAGAGCGTGACGATCTGGGTGAACGGGGCGGCGCCGGTAAGATGGAGCTACGGTTATTTCACCCGTTCCAGGGCACGGCCTCTGCTCAAGCACATTTTCCCTCCTCCCTCCCCGCCGTCTCTTTCAGGTGATTGGCACGATGTCGTGTTTGGGGATGTGGATCCCCAGAGCCACCATGTTTACTGATATGACCTCTGCCTGGTGAGTCTGCCTCTGCCTCCCTTTCACTCACCTCCCATTGCTCCCTCTGCCGTGTTTTGTTACCCCCCCGACCCCCCCTTAAAAACATCACAGAGGGGAAACCTGAACTTTACGACCCACTGAGAGTTTTAGAGAAAACACCGATACGCTTTAACCTGTGTGGGACCTTCTCAAACCTTCTTTCCGTTGACCGCCTCTCCTTCTCTTATCTCCCCATAGCTACTTTGCTGTCGTGGTGTTCAAATTCCTGATCCTGATGCTGGAGGAGGTGGGTGGCGACAAGGCTTTCCTGAGGCGGGCAGGAAGACATAAGCTGAAGATCAGCACGGGGCCGTGCTGCTGCTGTTGCCTCTGCCTGCCATATGTGGCCATTACACGGTAAGCGCACCAGCCATCTGCAGTCTGCGCTTAGCACGCCGTCGCTGAATGAAAGGGACTGTACGATCTTACTGCTTCAATAAAGTCGTGTTAGAACTTGCCACTGTGCAGCGTATAGTAGACTCGTTTAAAAGTCGGAAGATGCCTGAGCCGTTGAGCTCCAGCTTGCTGCGGCTCACCTAATCTAACAGGGTGAAAAAGATGTGTATTCATGATTATTTATATCCGATTCATTCGTCTGCATTGTGGTCCAACTCAAGCTTTTTGGTTTTACTGATATTGACCCTAAGATGATTGTTGTGGCCCCATGTGACCATCAGTCACTACATATATGAGTCTGGACACACGTGGGTGGAAATTACAACTTGACTGGTGCACTGAGATGTATAACCACAAGGCAATTATTCTAGTTTTCATCAGCTAATTGGTCCACAAAGGTGTAAATACAGATACAGGGACGTGGAATCTGTCTTTATTTCTACTGTGTGTGACTGACCCCCAATCCCGACTTTCTGTTTTGACTAAAATAGGCTGAAAATCATTAAAAGAGATGATAAGAGATGTTTTTCACACCTACGGCAACTTGCTGTGTCTATGGACGGTTAGCTTACGTTCGCTCAGCACAAAGACTAGGGGAGGAGCAGCTCGTCTGCCACTGGGGAGCTTTCCCCCTCGGGTTTTCAGACAGATGAAGCAGGCCAGCTGTTTTCTTCAACTTCCCATCTTTCAGAGACATGAAAGTCTCACTGAGCTTTTCACCGAACTAATCAGTTCAAGCTTGTCCGAACAACACAGCCTGCTTGTAGAAAGTTAACAAACGGCGTGACCTTAGTGAGTCACGAGCCCAAACCTTTTTGCAGCACTGATGGCGCTCAGATCCTCCGTATGTTGATCAGCCTGGTTCAGGGAGGTCTGTGATGCCATTTTTGGCCTGTTTGAAGATTGCGCAACCTCAGAGGTCCTCTGGACATTAAGTAATGGATGGTATGCTCCTCTTATCTGAATGTAGGTTGAACACACCGATGGCCGTTCAACCTCGTCAAGGTGGAGCACGCTGTAGACCGCAGCGCCGTCGCTGAGCAATCCACTCCGTTCAGATTCCGAAAACTAAGACATCGTTTTAAAGGCTGAAAATACAAGTTTGCTTTGAACTTGTCTAAAGACCGCCTCCGATCAATTACGGCCTCCAAATAACAAATTCTGATAGCTTTGATTTTCTGCGTAGAAAACCTGAGGAACCAATCCTGACGACTTTCAGGGGAGGGGCTTAGCGTTGCAGAGACGAAACTTACCAGTCTGATGCATCGTCTTGTGGCGACCTTGTACCTCTTCTTCTTCGGCATCCGTGTCTCAGTCAAACACGTATGGCTGAATCACTCCACTGTAAGAACTTGCCATTGTGCAGCATATAGTAGACTAGTTTAACGGTGAGAAGATGGGAGAGCGGGTAGATCCTCAAAACCTCGATTAGGCAGAGGTGTAGAATGATGTCCCAGCTGTTGTAGGACTACGATGGGATTTTGTTCATGCCAAAAAAATATCGCAATATGTCATTTGAGGAGACAGAAATGAGTTAAAGCGAAGACTTTGTTGTTGGGTTGCACAATTTGCTGTTTATAAATTTCTCCGTTAAGCGTTTATGTTGTCAGCGTTTATGGTTTGTTCGCTTTTTTTAACCATCTACTGCCTGTTGCATAATGCTTGCGCTGAGCAAAGTCCCACACGTTTCATCTAAACTCTGTTGGAAGTACATTTTTTACAAGTGAGTGAGTGTGACACACAAGCATGTGTGTATAAATGGCTCTCTGCCCATGTACGAAACTTCATCAGTCTCTGTTGTTCACAACTGAACAGCTCTCGCCAGAATGACCCAACAGCTAATTTGGAACGCGGCGCAACACTTAACATATATTCATTAAGCATAAATACCCAGAAAATCCTTTAGCAGAAAGCTTCACTGCAGCACACAGTGGTGATGATAGTTAGGCCAAAACAAGCTCAGCCGCTCTTTTATTTATTTATTTTCATGCTGAGGAAAATCCAATCAGACAGACAGGATTATTGAAGTCGCTGACTCTGACAGCAGAAGCTTGTTGCAACCTTTGAGACCTTCTTTGTGTTGACAACAGCTGTCATTTCATGCAGACACCCGAACATGTAAATACAGATGCACGACTAATAAATTATGTCTGTAACGTATAATTTTTGCTATATGACGTTTTAGTGACATACAGATCACATCTTCAGTGTGCCTGTATCAGTCACCCACAGCTCATCAGTTCACGTGCACAACCGTAACAAACATATGGTGATTTGTGTCTCGCTGTGGCATCTCTGAGATGATAATCCTGAATAAATCAGGTCAATAGGCATATTGTTTACAACCTGTCCAGAGTGCAACTGGTCCGATAATACATAATAATGCAAGCAGGAGTTTACAGATTCTAGACCTTTGTTTTACTCGTCTAGCTTTACTTTTTCATTAGCTGTCTTTTATAAAAAAAGATCTGAAAAATGGAAGACTGGGCTGGGTCAACACTTCCAATCGGGGGGATGGTGGTAGAGGAGAGAATCTCTGCACCAGACCAGACGAAAATGAAAAAAAACATAGCCAACATCCCATCATCTCCCAATTTCCTCTTGATTTCCTATTCAAAACAACAGTTGCTTGCAGATGAAAGCATATGCTCGTTTTGATAAGGAAGTTGTAATGCACCGCAGAGGGACTATTAAAGGCATTGTTGCAAATATGGACCTGCAGCCAGTAAGCCAGTATGCCCAAGGCCTCCTTCAATTGTCCAAAACATCCTGCAAAAATTGTTCCAGGTTCGGATCGCAGCATGCGGGAATTCCACACCCGACTGAATTGTTTTCAGCTGGCATGTGGAAACGAAAACTGTTTTTTTTCTGGTCACTGCCACTGTAGAATTAATTTCCTCTGTCCTGACTCCAGGCGCTCTCTCTTCTTGCTCAAGCTCGGCTCCTTCCAGTTTGCTGTCCTGAAGATCGCCTTCACCGTCCTCTCAATTGTCCTCTATACCAACGGAACTTTTGACCTGTCTGATGTAAGTCACATGATGCCATCGTATCCCTGGTTTCTGTTAGCGACGGTGATTTTTGCTGCCTTTGCTGCCATCACGTACATTCACGTTGATTTAATGAAAGGATGAAGATGCAAATCCCGGGGGGGTGAACACAGGGGACATGACCGCCCCCAACTAATAAATAATATCTAATTTATAAATGGAAGTAGGGACATTATTGATGTTCTCTGAAGTTCGATACCTTCCGACTACGTAAGTGTAATTATCCTGACTTTCCTTCATCGACCGTCGCCTGCTTTCGAGATGTTTTAATCCACCGTCGGACGTGCCGACCTGCTGTGGGTTTATTTACTGCAGAGCCGAGGGAGTGAACTTTGTTTACTTCACGGCAGGAGGTGAGGAAAAGGGGAGCGTGAACTGGAGTCAGTGACTGAACAGCCACCACAAAGAGCCATTCCTCGCCGTTGCTTCTGTCGATGGCACATCAAGTGATTCCTTTCATATCTAACCTGCATCCTGTTTGTTAGGTTGCACCGACAGAACGGCAGACAAACAGGAAAAGGCAAACATCAGAGCTTTTTTTTTTTTAAATTTTGTCTGTCTCAAAACGCGTCTGTGTGTTAATGCCTCTGTAATATTACAAATATTAGCTGCTCATTGAAGAAGAATGAAGGTTTCATACATTTGCTCCCTTTAGACAACAAGAGTAGAAGGATGAGAGGAGAGCAGCGGCATAACGACACGTTAGCTTTTTAAATTAACGCTAATGGTGCCACTGTTCCGTTTGCACGTTTTGTTTTGTCCTAAGAGTAAAATATGAGGGTTAATCGTTTGTCTATTAAAATGTGGAATACCAAGAACATAGAATAACTCTCGTATCCTGTAAAAGCTACCTGTGTGTGTTTGTTTCACCTGCAGGTTGACATAAGAACCTCAGATTGTAATTTTAGATCAGCTGTCATCTTGTGCCACACAGGTAAAGAAGAAAATGCGTTTGTGAATGTATGGCTCTAAAATAGGTGAATATGGATAGAAATGCTCTTGGAAGTGATTCATTATTATATGTTTTTACCTGCATTTAATGGCTGTTGGGTTTCTGTTATATTTATTTAAAACGCTAAATGTTTGTGTGGGCAGCAGAAGTGCATTTGTGAATCTCACTAATTTATATGTGGATTCCTCTTACATTTACATATAAATCCCAAAATGCATCTGTGCAGATGACACCATTGGCTGATCACCAGGCCGATAGCGTATTTGTTTTTTGTTGGTTTCAATAATGTGATAAAGGGATATCATATCTTATATTCCTCTGCTGCTTTCGTGCGTGTTGCAGGATTACTGTCTGGTTGCCTTTGCTAACGGCCGTTTCTGTGCGTGTGACCGCCTTTCAGCTGAGTATTACCGGAGCTGCCACATGGATCAATCCCTTCGTGGGCATCTTGACCATCATTGCCCTGTGGCCCGTCGCCATCATGTTCATGCACCTGAAGACCACCCTGCGGACGCTCAAGATCATCCCCAAGTACGCCATGTACCAGGTAAGAGATGCTCCGGCTGTTCACGCGCCTCGCTGACCGCGCCGCGGCCGGCTGCGGGGCCTAAACACTCTGTGTGTTTCGTAGCTGGTGCTGATCCTGAGTCAGCTGCAAACAGCCATCATCAACATCTTGGCTCTGAACGGAACCATCGCCTGCACTCCGCCCTTTTCCTCCACAGCCAGGGGATACAGTGAGTCAGCACGCATACGGCCAAAACTCCCAGCGTCCTCTTTTACCGTCCCATCCGGTGTGTGATCCCTCCAACCTGACGCCATCTCTGTCTCCGCAGTGATGAGTCAGCAGCTTCTCATCCCGGAGATGTTCATCATCACGCTGGTGACACGCATGCTGTACCGTCGGCAGTACGACCCGCTGCCCGAGGAGGAATGCGACGACAACGAGAACACCAAGATGGCTGCCATACCCGAATCTGCATGAGGGCTCTGAACGCGCGCGTGCGTGTGTGTGTGTGTATGTGTGTGTGTGTGTGTGTGTTTGTGTGTGTGTGATGTGCGTGTCATTTGTGCTTCCTGCGTGTTTGTGATGAAGAGAGTATAGAAATAAGCATGAATAAATATCGAATGGAATGTAATGATATGCAGGTTTTGTTTCGTGGCTGCGAGTTGTGAGTTGAAACACAGCGCCTCACCCGCACGTCTTCTGCGGAGGCATCCAACCAAAGACTTTTTCTGATTTACGAGGACGCGTCCTGGAAGACACTGAGCGATTTGGTGCTAGTTCAGGAAAATTAGATCACTGTGGCCTTCCACTTCCTTCATGCAACTGCGCCACCTAAACCCAAGTAAATATTGTTTTGTTCACTTGTTTTTATACGCTATATTCTACATTTTTTTAAAATGTGCTCAAATCAGCTCAGTTGTATGAAGTTATAAAAAAAAATAGCACTCACTATGTTTTCCTAGGAGGTGTACTTGCTCGGTATAAATTCCGTATTTTTCCTGTGAATTTACTTTCTGTGCCGTGACCACTGGACCTTTTACTGTCGCCTTTAAGCGAGTAAGCACATTTTGAGCTTCCTCAGATGAAATATAAACACCTTATGACCTATGTCTGTTTCGGCGTGTTCGATTCTCACCTCCTCCTGCTGCTCTGTCACACTGTAGGTCTTCATCAGGGGCCACTAGGTGGCAGTAAAAACCCAAATCTGCTACTCGGTGATGGAGCCTCACCATTACTGTAAGTAGCATTTTAAAGTGTAGACGTACAATTTCAAACAGAATTTCTTTCTTCTTTTTTTTTTTTTTTAATAATCAAGACCGTCCAGTCCCCTGAGGCATGTTGTTATATGTTTTATTTTTTGTGCATTTTAGAATTCTGGTACATATTGCATTATGAAGTTAATCCATTTAAGTAACACCCGGCACCATTTTGATAAACCCAGTCTGTGTCCTCAGATCTGAACTCATAAAAGAAATTTTAGACAAAAGTACTACAAGTGTCAATTTTTTCTCACCCAGAACTTGGACATCTATTATCAAAATGTGGGGGCATTAAAATACCTAAATCACCTTAATTCATATCTTTTCAGTTCAAGCAAACACTAGATTATAGCACTTTCGATTGATTTATTAGAAATGATGCTTTCTCGTATTTGTTATACAAAGAAAGCGAAAATGAAAGTACAGCTTCGGAGCTGCAACTTATGATTAAACTGTTTAAAAAAAAAAAGGGTGTTTTTTTTTTTTTTCCAGAATGCTCAACACGTTTTTTCCAGAGCCCAATGTGGTATTTTAAAATTTCAACCAATTGCTAAAAACCCACAGGCTCATCATTTACGGTCAGAAAATAGGATTAAATTAAAACATGGAACTGCTGGGAACTGCCAAGCCAACATGTAAGACTATTTAACTGACTTCTGTTTCACTTGAAACGCAAGAGTCGAAACACATGAGTCGATTGGAAAAGAACAAAAAAAACAAGTTTTTATGTCCTGCCTCTTTTTCTCCTTCGCCAGTGTGATCTGAAATAAACTCCTCTGGGTTCAATCAATAATTTGCATCTTTGGCCTTTAGCTGAAATACCTGAGACCAAGAGGCAAAGGACTAAAACCCTGTAATCAATTATTCTTTCAGAATATCCATACAGGCAATTTTTTTTCTTGATGAACATACACATGAATATCACATCCTGATTTTAAAAATGCCACTTTTTATTTATTATTTAAAGGAAATGTATACCCTTTATCCCATTAAATTTGTCAAAACACAAAGCAGAGGAAGACCTTGACATGACATCGCCATCTTTATTGAGCTCATGAGGGGGACAAATAATATCTTGTCACGTTCAACAATAATAAACATAAGCTTCTCGGAATATGACGCATGTAAACCGTGTGAACAGCGTTGTGACCTAAAGGCCACCGAGAAAACTAAAAGTAAACGGCGCAGTCGCCCCGGTGACGCCAGTTACAAGAAGTGTCATCCTACAAACAAGGTGACGCAGGCTGAGCTGCTGGACACGCCTCCGACCAGTTGAGGCTTCCTGTTTTTGACTTCCGCGATGCGAGCCAATCAGCGCAGTGCGGCAACGGTCCTCGGTCAAGTCGATGCTTCCGAATGTACGTCAAAAAACGTCATGCAGGAGCCAAGCAGAGCGGATGTGCAGACTCATCCTTCAAAATAAATGATTTTGTTTTTTTTGTTTTTTTTTTTCCCTGCCGGAGGAATGCCCTGATAAATCAAACCGTCTCCACATTCACAGACAAACAAATTAAAGAACACCTGATGCGATTGAATTTTAAATGAATTTGTTTAATATTATCGTAACGATGCTGCATGTATTGTTGTGATTGTTCGTTGTTCTGCCGGTTTAAGAACAAATTGCCCCTCGGGGACAATAAAGATGCCTTGACCCTTGAACCTTGCCTGAAACAGAAGCTAATGGGTCATTATTCAGCAGTGCTTTATTAGCGTCAGCATGCACTTGAATCAAAAAAAACGTCAAAGGCAAAACCAGATTTCTGGTTTAGGAAGTCTGATTTATTCCGGCTCTGTTTTGGCTGCGTATCCTCTGAGTTTTGGCCTTAGAGGCGTGAGAAGCTCACCACTGGAATGACTAGAGCCTCAGCTTTCATATGATGTCTTGTTTGTGTGTATGGAATGAAATCGCAGATGCCCAGAGGTCAAAAAGCGCCAGATGGGCTGCCCAGAGGGCGCTACATAGTTCTTGCCACATGGTAATTCATTTGCTTGGCATTTGAGTGGTGACTGGCATGGACCTGCGAACATGTTTTATTGCATCCGATCCCCATGCAATAACTAGCGATAACCATTGTTGACAGGCAATATATGACCAACTTCAGCTGGCTTCTTTCTGTTTCACTTGGCAGCGACAGTTTGTCAGAGCGTGACCACCACCTTCTGAAATCAAGGGCGGATCACATACGTGCAACAGCGGCCACACGGAAATAATCATCGGATGGTCACATCGGACCGATACCCATATTTAAAAAAAAAAAAAAAAAAAAAAGACTCCCATTGGCCGATACTGATATGACTGCGATATATCGTGCAAAATGATTCTCATAAGCGTCGAAAACCAGTGACAATGCAAGCAAAAAAAGTTTTAAATACTCGTTATGCTGACAATTATTTCGGTAATAAGCCAGAGTACTAATTATCACTACTTACAGTGATGTAAATCGTTGAGGAAAAGATCTGGAAAGAACTCTTCTAATTTTCTAATTTATTGAGCCGCACTAGTTCCAGCGTGCAAACTGGGCCGGTCTCCGTTTCAGAGGCTATGGGTTTTATTTTGAAATGCATAGCCAGAAGTGACGGTTTTGGTTGGGGGCTAGCTGACGGTGTTTAGCGTTTCTGAACGTCTGAGCGCTGTAGATAGAGCCAGGAAGCTCGAGCTGGGCCTATTGTGTGTGCGCTTCCGTGTAACCGTGGGTTCCCTCGCTGACTAGCGGTAGTTTGTGGATGCGTTCGCCGGGAGAAATGCGGACGGCGCCGCTGAGGACGGAGGGCTGTCGGCGGAGCGTTTTCAGCGGTCAACACAGCCGCCGCCGCCGGGGATGAAAACGGAAATGA
>KV751334.1:29161912-29181445 GCA_001698575.1 Mola mola
CATCTCTGCTGAAAAACGCCAACCACAAAATCGAGTATTACTCCAGATTTTCGCCCTCGCCGCTCTCCATTAAGCAGTTTTTGGATTTTGGTAAGTAGCACAACCTTGGTTGTTTTCCCATCGGCAATTTCTCTCTCTCTCTTTCTTTAATATGTATCATTGTTTTCTAATTTTTCCTCTCAGTCATTGATCCTGTGGACGTGAAGCATCACAGTCCGGCCCCGGGTTGTTATTAATAGTAGAAGTCCTCCGCAGGCTGAAACATTAGACTCTGATATGATCAGATGTGCTATTTGAATTTGACTTGTTGACTGTTAGTGACCGGCCCGTGACGGCACAGACAGCGCTGAGACTGCACAGTGCACGCAGACACCATCACACTCCCACATGACCCCAGATTGTGCTCAGATTGCAGTGCTGCTGATGGAAGATAAGTGCAGGGGGTTGATGTGTTTGGACACAGCGCAGGAGACTTGGTGGCTGCACTCAAATCTTTCCCTTAATCCACCACAGATTAAATGCAGTCGTCTCTGTTATGCAATTTGTTGTCACAGCCGTGGTTCTGATGCGGACAACTTGAGGCATGTGATGCTGTCATCGTGTCTGAAGGGCCACAGGTCAAACACTTACAAGGGAGCGCACATACGCGTGAGGTTTTGGGGAAAGTCTGGAGTTGCACTCTGTGCATGTGTGTGTCATCCTGGCCGGTGCTGAGTCAGCGGTTGATGTTTGGTTTCGTCTGTTTTTTTTATGGATGAATCAGGAGAGGCCTTTCCTTTGAGCAGGCACGAGCCAACTGGGGCATTTCCTTCGATTCAGCTGATAGAGCTTCTTTGTGTTGCAACAGTTCAACCCCGCCCCCGTTCCTTTTTTTATTATTAGCTGAAAGAACCAAAATGATTTGAGTGTTCATGTGGGTCATAACATACGGTAAAAGAGGAAGAGCTCTTTGCACACTGTAGCTACACCACCATTATTCCCTTTTTCCTGTTTAGATCTAAAACATAAATCCCCTCTCACCTTTTTTGACTCCATCTTCTCTGTCGGCTCACAATATTTATGATTTCCTTGAATGGTTCAAGCCAGCGCTGGCAGACAGTAAATAGAGGCCCAGCCGCGAGTTCGCAGAGTGGAAAGAATGAAATTAGAGGCTGAAAATGGAAACCGACCCCAGTGTCCAGACGTCCATACTCACGTTTCAGGTGTGGCCCGTGTGTCTGTCACTGTTTGAACATTATTTCGCAAACATATTTCTATTTGACAATTGACGGTCATTGTCAGTGAATAAAACGGTAAGTCATCCAAGAGTGTTTGAAGGTTTCTGATTGTATGTTGGTGTTGTTCCATTGGTTTGTCAAGTACCAGTCGGTTTTCACATGAGGAGATGTTTGTCATGCACAGCGGGAGGTCGCTCCCGGAGGTGAC
The DNA here is from genome assembly GCA_001698575.1 of Mola mola. NCBI lineage: Eukaryota > Metazoa > Chordata > Actinopteri > Tetraodontiformes > Molidae > Mola > Mola mola. Next base: position 29,163,338 of record KV751334.1, read on the forward strand.
AACTCTCCTCTGCTCCTTTTCTTTCAGGCAGGGAAAATGCGTGTGAGAAAACGTCCTACATGTTCCTGCGAAAGGAGCTGCCGGTGCGGCTCGCCAACACCATGCGGGAGGTCAACCTGCTGCCCGATAACCTGCTCAGCCAGCCCTCCGTCAGACTGGTGCAGAAATGGTGAGGGGACCTCCTCGAGAAATGAACCGTGATCATTTATGTGGCGTTGTGAGGTTTTCGACTTGTGTTCTTCGCTCGCCCAGGTACATGCAGAGCTTTGTGGAGCTGCTAGACTACGAGAACAGGAAGCCAGAGGACGCTCAAGCTCTGAACGAGTGAGTGGAGATTGCGACATTTAATGAGTCCATAGGTACAATGGGTGCTGTTTTGTCAGTCAGAGTTATTTCTTCATGTCTAGAGTCCCTCCTTCAATGCAGCTAGTCCCCTTAAAACACATAGAGCTCTGCTGACTGTACAGGTAACGGCTCATGCTTTTATTACAACAATGCCCATGTGATAAACACTGATAAGAACCGGGATAACAGCCTGGTTTTATCACAGGCACTAAAGACACTGATAAAGAGCTTAGTAACCTGAGAGGCTTCCAAAATAGCAAAAGTAAACATGATGAATTCAAGAAAGGAGAGCTCGGTTACCTTTTGGCCCAGTTATTATTTACATATAACTATATTTATTTTTTCCCTCATGACGTGTTTTAAAAACGTTCTGTTCAGCTTCCTGGAGCTGTTGATCGAGATCCGTAACCGCCACAACGATGTGGTTCCCACCATGGCTCAGGGGGTCATCGAGTACAAGGACAAGTTTGGCTTCGACCCCTTCATCAGCAGCAACATCCAGTACTTCCTCGACCGCTTCTACACCAACCGCATCTCTTTCCGCATGCTCATCAACCAGCACAGTGAGTATCAGCCGGGTCACAGGCGCGCCGACCTGTCTGCTCTCTGCCGCTAACTCGTACTTCTTCGTGCGCAGCTCTCCTGTTCGGCAACGATACCAACCCGGCCCACCCAAAACACATCGGCAGTATCGACCCCACCTGCAGCGTGGCTGAAGTCGTCAGTGGTGAGTTAAGGACGACCAAAGTTTTTTCTGTCTCTGGCTTTCTTTGTTGCAAATATTTGCACTGTTCTATGGAAAATTCAGTCGTATCGCTGCACGCACACTCTCACCAGCGAAACAACCTAAACAAAGCCGAGCTCCTCCGTATCTAATGGCATGTTTACACAATGTTAGTTTCAAAGACTTCCAGCTAAGTAGATGAGAAGCTGAACTCCCAGTGACCCGGCAGAGCTACATAAGTGCTTTCAACAGAAGTCCAAACAGTGCACGCTCAAGTCGCTTTGCCTCTTCCTCCAGATGCTTATGACACCGCCAAGATGCTGTGTGAGAAGTACTACTTGGCTGCCCCTGAGCTGAAGATTCAAGAGTTCAACAGTAAGATTGATAACATGAGGTCATGTATTCACCCGTGATTGTCTGTTGGTTTGTGTCTTTGTTTCAAAGATTTTCATCAAAACTGTGTCTTGACCTTTGACCACCAGCTGTATGTAGGCTGGTCAAGGTTACTCAAAGGTCACAAAGCATTTTTTTTGGCCACAGCTCTAGAAAGATTTGAGATAGAGACCTTAGACTGGTGTCATTTCAATTGGCATAGAGAGGAGTAACCTGTGTCATTTGGTGCTGGCCACAGATGATTTAACTCTTGGGCTCTCTAGGTCAAAGGTCAAGGCCACTGAGAACACATTTTTGGACGTATCTCTAGAAGCATTCACTGGTTGGGAGCATATTTTGTTGCGAATTTAGCTGCGTTGGCAGCGTTCTGCTCTCTCTGAGTGCCTTCTGTCTCATTTTGCAATGATACAGCTGCACTGAGTCTGTATTCTGTCACAAAGTCTGTTTAGAGACTTAAGGATGCAGCCTGTGATTACTAAGCTCACCATGTCATTTACCCTGGAAAGCTTCATGTGTGTTTTGACGTTCTTGTCTGCCAGTGAAGGCTCCCGAGAGGCCCATCCAGGCAGTGTATGTGCCTTCTCATCTGTTCCACATGCTGTTTGAGCTCTTCAAGGTGGGCGGAGCAGCTTCAGCAGCTTGACTAGTTTGCCGATTTACAGTAGCAACTGTAATTCTGTACAGTAACGTTCCGAGCCGAGATAACAGACTCTGTGGGTGTTTGCAGAACTCAATGAGAGCCACAGTGGAGCTCCACGAGAACAGCAGAGAGGGATTACCACCAGTCAAGGCGAAAGTCACCCTGGGTAAAGAGGATCTGTCCATAAAGGTAAAACACACACACACACACACACACACACACCAAAATAGCTTTATGTCTGTGTTGTCTGCCTCGCTGATTTCACTCCCGTTGCTCCCACAAATCTGTCCTCAGATCAGTGACAGAGGAGGAGGCGTTGCTCTGAGAAAGATAGACCGTCTGTTTCACTACATGTACTCCACTGCTCCTACACCGAGCCTGGAGCCTGGAGCTGTCCCCCTGGTAATCACACACAAACATCTCATCCGGATTGACCTCGCACTCACTCATACTCGTGTCACCTCCGCCGACCCTGCTGGGGGACGTCATGTTGTCATGAATATAGATGTATCTACACACAGTTTCTCTGCTACTGACATAAGTCCAAGAGTTGTGCACGTATTTGGAGGAAGTTTGGCGTGTACTTTTGGTGTGTCGCAAGTAGGAAGTGATTGACTTTTGGTAATGATCTCAATCGGGATCAATTTGGATCGGGATCAGTTGTCAAACACGGAAGTAAAACAAAAACTAACGGACAGATTTTTATGAAACTTGTTGCGTTAGTAGGACTTGACCCAAGAAATAAATGTTGCTGATATGGAGTTGATCTGGATCCTGATCCTGGATCAGGATAAATTTCGCACACAGATATAAAAGTAATGAACGTGTTTTTATGACATTTTTGTGGCTAAGTCTTGACCTAAGGACTCGTGAAACATGTGGGGGAAATCCGGATCTGATCCAAGTCCTCATTCTGGATTCAGATCAGTTTCACACATGGAAATAGTTCAAAAACGAATGGATGTTCTTTTCCCCACGCATATTTGGTACCTTACTTTGGCGAGCTCTGAGCATTGGTTTTTGAGTTATTTGTTTTCTCGTGCAGTTTTAGGCAGGGAACTGAATTGTTGTGTATGATATGACAAGATATAAGTTGATAAACTAAATCCTACCATTTTCCCAACTCCGCCCAGGCTGGTTTTGGCTACGGTTTGCCCATTTCTAGGCTGTATGCCCGATACTTCCAGGGGGATTTGAAGCTTTACTCCATGGAGGGTGTGGGGACCGACGCCGTCATCTATCTGAAGGTAAAGTGAGCAGCTCAAATGTGGAATGGATTTCCTTTCCATGATACATAGTGCTATGTACGTCTTGGCGACAGCACAAAAATAAACGATTAAAACCTTTTCTTCCTCCACTTAAAGGCCCTGTCCAGTGAGTCCTTCGAGCGCCTGCCTGTCTTCAACAAGTCAGCATGGCGGCATTACAAGACCAGTCCCGAGGCGGACGACTGGAGCAACCCCAGCAGAGAGCCGCGCGACGCCAGCAAGTCCACATACAAAGCCAACAGATAACTGTCTGACCGCTAACCCGGCCCTCTGCTCGGAGCCCAAAAGGCCCGCTCTCGCCCCGCTCTTCGCCCCGCTCTTCGCCCCGCACTCGCCCCGCTCTCGAGCACACACGATGAAATGTTGCCCTTGGGCTGGAACGCTGGGTTTTGGCTGAGACTTGCTGTGGGAAAAGTGAGAAATTGAGCTGTACCCAATGGCAACCACTTTCATCAGCTTACGTTGTTGCGGCATTACCAGCAACTCCTCCAGCATGGAGTTCAAAATGAACTTCTCCCAAATTGTTGATCCCTGCTGCTCCTTTAGTGAAGTGAGTCTTCACTCACGTTGCCTCCACTCTGTCATCACCCCTAGTTGACTTTACTCAATCGCCGTTAACTCGTCTTGTGCAACATGCACAGCTAAAAGGGGGCACCGAATAAGCTGCTGCGCACCGCTGATTGCTCGTCTGTGAGAGTCAGCGGGTTTGGAAATCGGAGGAGAGGGAGGTTCCGTTTCCTTTGTTTGGGACACGCCCTTTTGACTGAACGCACAATTAGGCCAGTGTGTCATTGGCATAGTAAAGACTTGTTTTTCATCCAAATTATGAGAAAAATGCTTTATTTTTTAAGGTTCTGGAATTCAAGTGAATTATTTTATTTCAAAGAGAGAACACCTTATCTTTGGGACCTTACAGTATATCTGATGTTAACAGAGGTTGACCCCCTCCTACAGGCAGCAGTGACCCTCATCTGATCCCTGCTCGCGAACCAGCACTGCCGCCTTGTTTAACCACGACGGACCAAAGCAGTTCCCATCCAATGCTAATGAAAAACTCGTGGAGCTATGATGTAGTATTGTATGAATCCTCACAGAGAGGAATCCACCCGATGCATCTAACGAGGATGATGGGAAGTTGGGAATGCAGCCTTCATCCGGCTAATCATTTACACCCGCTGTGGTGTGAAAGGCTAGCGGCTGGCTTGTTGGGGGGGGGGCCCAATAGCTGACAGGTTTTATTTTCTTGAGCAAAGTTAGGGAGCTTCTTTTTCAGGTTCTCGTTAATGTCTTCTTTTTTTTTCTGTGTGGGCGGTCCACTGTCTTTATTTAAATATTAGGAATTTAAGCTGAATTTATGAATGATGACAGAAGAAAATGTGGTTAAAGGAACCACTTATCATAGGGTACTAAATAATTTCATAAATTAGTGCACTTTAAAAACGTTTATCCTTAAAACAACTTTAATGCAATCTTTTCAGAACCCTCATCAGGATCTCTATAGAAGTGAGGTATTTATGATTGCCTGGTCAGTGTACTGTAAGTCTTAGGTATGGATAAAGACCAAATGGATAAAACACAGCCCAAATTTGGTTTGGTTCCTGATGATGGGGGATTCTAATAAATGACTCCTTTATATCGTCTCCTTTAGCTCCGCCTGATGCGGAAAGAGGAGCGTAGATGAAGTCCTCGCCCTCTTTCAGCGTCACTGTGAGATTTCATCACTGACATTGCCTTTGTAACCCGACGACATGCCTGCTGTAAAGACAGATAACAGTCGGTTTGAGGCCTGCGTTCGTGTGCAAATCGTCTGGAATCGCATTTCAAAGCCGACAAAAATCCAACAAAACTCCAGCTGTGTGATTGAGAGGCCTGAGGTCCTTTCATCGCCCGTAGTGTCCCTGGTCAGTGTACTGTAAGTCTTAGGTATGGATAAAGACCAAATGGATAAAACACAGCCCAAATTTGGTTTGGTTCCTGATGATGGGGGATTCTAATAAATGACTCCTTTATATCGTCTCCTTTAGCTCCGCCTGATGCGGAAAGAGGAGCGTAGATGAAGTCCTCGCCCTCTTTCAGCGTCACTGTGAGATTTCATCACTGACATTGCCTTTGTAACCCGACGACATGCCTGCTGTAAAGACAGATAACAGTCGGTTTGAGGCCTGCGTTCGTGTGCAAATCGTCTGGAATCGCATTTCAAAGCCGACAAAAATCCAACAAAACTCCAGCTGTGTGATTGAGAGGCCTGAGGTCCTTTCATCGCCCGTAGTGTCAACCATCACGGTTAAGCGTGTTTCTGTACTCCACTGTGTGTGTAAAGCTATTAATGATGTATTTGCTGCCAGTGTGGAGTGTTTTCCATCCTACTGTACCTCCAGCTTAGAGTAACAAATGTTTTGTTGTATGCACAAACCCTTCACTGTGGGCACGGTCACGCAAACGTGTGCATTTCATGCAACATATACCAAAAGAGGCTGAAGGGGAAGTCTTAATGATGTGATTCCCGCATGAGATCATCCTATCTTGTCACACCTGACAATAAAGATGCTGTTGTGTGCAATTCGATTGTGGTTCAATAAGAAGGTGAGATATCAATTACATTCAGGCACGTTTTGTTTGTTTTTTTATTTACATACAGAGCCGTTTGAACGTTTAAAAAAAGACGCACATTCCCAAAGTTTGTACATGTATTGCGTACAGGACATTAAGGTGTCTAACATTGCATTAGGGTATTTATTATATTGTGGTGTGGGGGGGGAGGTCCGAGACCTGAGCGACAAAAATCCGCAGTGATGGCAAATCAAAAACGTGGCTGATTTCCCGGCTTTTTGAGGACCTGACAGCTCACCTGGAGGGCTTTGATTATTGCAAGTATCATCAGTGTCCTGGAGGAAAAGTGTTCATCTCCAGGTTTGTCAGGTTTGATTAACAGCTTACATTGCTGTCCAAAGAGCACGAACGAACGAACGAGAGAGAACATGGGAAACAAACAAAACACGTAGATAGTTGCGAGGCGTGACGCTCGTGTCATGAATAATCTGTGTCTTTGTACAGCATGTGACTAGATGTCTACTGTAGGTGTGGCCTCAACTCGGTTTACATCCAAGAAGCAAACAAATGGAGACTGTTTTTTGTTTTTGTCTGTTTCATCACAAAAAATTGGGACTATCTAACAGGCATTTTGTAGCTTTATAACTTCATTTATATCGATACAGGTAAATTAATTGGTTTCAGAGTGGTAGTGAGCTGATGAAGCTTCCTGCAGGTGTTCTTTATCTGAAGCTTTTTTTTTTTGCACCAGTGATACATTTTAAGAACAGACTGGCTGTTGTTCCCCCTAATTTCACATATTAAATCAGGGATTAGTCCTAGTTTGTTTTGCAGTGTGGGAACAAGTGAATCAAGGCGTGTGAGTCACCGAATTTCGTGCACCTTGTCAGTAATTTTACACTAAATTGGTACTGTTTTGAGGCCTCAAGAGTTTGTTCAGCACCTGAGGCACGTCTGTACTTCAGTCAATTCTTAACTGTCCGTTTAACAAATGCACAGTTACACAGTTCCTTGAGTCATTGAACGTCTCCCGATGCTCTGTAACTTTTCACGTCGAGTGAACGCAGTCCTTCCACGTAATTTTGGCACACAGTACTGAGCAAAAGTCTTAGGCCACCATTGATTTGTTGTAGCAATGCTGTATTATCCATGTGTTTAATTCTCTAGTCGTTTTGTGGGAATATAACCACAAAATATGTATGCGGTATTAAAAAAACTGACCAAAAAATCAGACAAAACAGCTTTAAAGTGTTGAGTAATTGACTTCTTACACTTTTCTGAACTCTTGGACAGATGAGATGACATTTACTGCACTGATCCTCTAGTGAATCACACCGGTTTTATTCAGGACAAGTTTAAAGCTTCTTATTGTTTGAGACATTTGGTTGTTTTGGTGTTGATTACTTGTTATTCAAACTGTTATAAAGGCACAAAAGAAAAAAAAAAAAAGGTAAAAAAGAAGAGGAAGGTCAAGAAAAGTTGACAGCTAAAGCTGATAAAACACTGAGAGTCATGGACTGGCCTCCACAGAGTCCAGCACCTGAGTGTTACAGAGGAAGTATGTGACCAACTGAACAAAGAAAGAAATAAAAGACAGCCTAAATCTGAGGAACTCTGATAAGTGCTGAGATGAGCCTGGTGTTCTACACCAGAAAGTTACTTTAGAAAACTGTCCAAAAGAGTTGAAGATGGGCTGAGTAAACACCCAACACATGCTATTCTGTAAAATGTTGAAATGTTTTTGATTGTGTACATATTTCCTGTATTTTCTGGTCGTTCTTTATTAAAGAGGTTGGGAAATATATATGGGTGCTCATCAGAGCTTTATTAAAAAAAACAAACTCGGTGGCCTAAGACGTTTACACAGTACTGTTTTTGTTTAGTTTAGTTTTTTTTAACCAAAGGGAATAGGACAAAAAAACAAAGGTGGCGTCATCAGCAGGCTGTTGGGACAGTCTCTAATCCAGAGCACATCTTTTGAAAGATGCCCCAAAGCATTCTGGACCATCATCATATTCTGGATATGTTCACGTAAATCCCTCTTCTTCCTTTGTCTTTCTTCCGATAGCGATGGCTGTTTAGCCCTGCAGCACAGCGCTTCACTTCCTATGACCACCGGCTGCCTTGCATATAAACATTGTCGGTCCCGTCAGTGTGTGTGTGTGTGTGTGTGTGTGTGTGTGTGTGTGAGCAGTTCTCAGGCAGTGTGTCGTGAGTTAAGCGCGTGTGTGCGCACGTGTGTTCAGCAGTTCATCTACTTCTCGTCCTCGTCGCCCTCGCTCATGCTGCTCATAGAGGCTGACGCTCCTTTGGGGGAGGTCGGGGGTGAGGGCCGTGCGTTGTGCCAGCGGGCGGGGGGAGACGGGGGCGAGGGCGAGCGCAGCGGGGACAGCTCGCGGGGGGGGCTGTTGCAGGGCGACTCCCGGGGGGACAGAGCGTAGGACAGCATTCGCCCACTGCGCTCCTGAAGCACCTGTTTCTGCAGAGGGAGAGCAAACATCAGCGCGAGCAACACAAAGGTCAGTTCATCGGCGAGAACTTCGCTGCCGTTCAGATATCGCACAGCTGCTCACCCAAGTGCCATCAGGTCCAAAGAGTTCTAAGAAGTTGCCAATAAACTCCCTGGATTTCTCCTCCCACTTCTGAATGAGGTCGTGGCTCTTCTCCTCCACGCGGTAAACAAAATGCTTGCTCTTCTCCTCCACCGTGCGGACCTTCTCCTTCATGCGGTCCACCTGGTTCTGCAGCCGGTACTTCTTCTCCTGTCGTATTTGAAAATGTGCATTGTGACACTCTGATGCCGGTAAATGTCATCTAGTTCAATACAGAAACAACAACCTTTTGCACAAGAACTGCATAGACGATTCACAACATGTGCAGGCAAGTAACAGGACACCACCCAAAAGGGAAATTTGAACATTTAATAAACATTTAATATACTTATGTTCAAAGAGTCAATGAGTATGAGGTTTGTCATATTTGCACTGCTTCAAATGGCAACTGTCCATCGACAGACAGAAAATAAATTCTATACTACAAACCTCTGCCATGGTCCAACAGTCCCCTTAAGCAAAGATTCAACCCCTTTATCCGGATCCAAACCAAAAACTGAACTGGTTCTTCTCGGTTCATTGCCCACCCTCCCACCAAATTTCACTGAAATCCATCAGTCCATTAACAAGCAAAAGGATAAACGAGCAAAGCAACCAACCAGCGATGGCGACATAGAAAATACACTAAACTAATATTCCATTGATTAAATTAAAACCTTGCTGGTAGCAGCTTTTGAGGATGAAATATAAGATAACTGTAGTGAGTGTGTGTGTGTGTGTGTTGTTTGTGTCTGTAGATGTTTGAGTTTCCCAACACTGCTTCATTAAAAGCCAGAAGGAAATGCTCCCTTTGACATGCAAATCAAAAAAATTGACTTTCACTTTTGACAAAATGCAACCATGTGTAGTCACTGCTATCAGGAAATTGCATGAAAAAAAGAATCAGCGATTTGTCTAAAACTGTAGCCTCCTGACAGACAGACGGACACAACAAAGCCCCTTGGCAGAGGTATTAAAAGCTACAGTTTACACTAAATGCCGTTCAGTGTCTGTCATTTATTTTTGTGAAACCATATTGTAATGGTGTACATTTCACTGAATACATGGATTCCGCAGCATACAGCATTGAACTGTCACGGTTGCATCTGTTGGTGGTGCTCTTACATTGATGTAGCTGACGTTGAGCTCCTTGGCCGTGTAGCCGCGTTGGAGGTTGCGCCGGGCGTAGACATCGTAGTCTCTGACAATTCTGGTGATTATGTCGGACGTCGAGATTCCCTCCGTCCGCTGTGTAGGCACAAACATCCCTGGTACAAACGCACAGCATCAGACAACTGTGACGAGCTGTCCTTTAACAGGAAATACACACACACAAAGCCGCTCTGGCTCTTCCTGACGTTCACACACTGACCCGCCTCCTTGATGTGTTTGTAAACGTCCTCGCTCCCTGCTGAGGAGTACGGGATGTCATCGTGAGCCACAAAATCGATCTGAGGAACAATCGCACACAGGGTAGGAACAGGGACACAGAGCATATTGTGGCAGAAAGCAGTGAAGACAGACCTGAGGTGTGTCTTGAGGTGTGTCCTGAGGTGTGCTCTACATTCATTGTTCACCTCAGGTGAACAATGAATGTAGAGCTATGCAGTTGTCTTACCATTACAAATCCTCGTTAGGGTAAATTATATTAGATTATGTTATGCTAAAAATTTCTAAAAAAAACAAACTAAATACACTAGATTAGATTAACATTTAAGATGAGGTAAAAGATTGGTGTTTTATTGATTGAGAGAAAACTTTTGATTTACTGACACTGTCTTTGTTTTATATTTTGAAGTCCGGGAATAATTCTTGGAGACAAACAAGTGTCAGATACTCCAGATTTTAGAATCCTCCAACCTGACTGGGATGGCACCTGCGGGATCAGACACTGTGGACTTCCTCTAACGACCTCTGAGCTACCTTTAGATCTAAAACATTTAACTCTGATGAGTCCCTCAGTTAGGGCTGACACGGTCCTTATTTCCTTTCACGGTTTAGAGGTATTTTTCATCTCACAGTGTTATGCTATTACAGCCCATGAAGGCTTCAGGCCCAGTTTTCCAGAAAGGGCCTCACTTTGTGGGTTGAAAAGTTGTTATGGATCTCACTATGTAGCAAGTACAAGTACACACACACACACACACACACACACACACACACACACACACACACACACACACTTTGTGTTCCTCTAGAAACTCGGGGGTGAGAGTCCAGGGTGCATCTCTCAAAATCTCGTCAACGTAGCGGCAGTGTCTCAGGGCCTCGTATCGTTCAACCTCCGTCATGACGGTGAAGCCTTTATACTTATAGGTCAGCTCATCACTGCACACTGGGAGACCCCGCAAGACACAGAAACAGGTTATTATCAGACAAATAAGTACGGGTAACATGTCAGCGTGCATGTACGTGTTGGTCAGGCCTACCTCCTACGATGAGGTAGGTGTTTGGGAAGAGGTTCTTGGCCTGCATGAGGGCACGAGCGTGTCCAGAGTGGAACAGGTCAAAGATGCCGTCTGCATAGACTCTGACCGGCCGGTCCACTGAAAACACCCGACAACAACAACAAAGCATTCATTAAAACTAACTTTAGTGCTGTCACAGTAACAGACATGCAGAGAAAGTCTTTTTAGTGATATGAAATTCATGTTATTTCACTCCTTTTTGCAACCAAAGCCCTATTTCTCAGACTTGTGGGCTCTAAACTAAACTAAAAAATGTTGAAACGTTGTACAGGCTTTTCCAGGTAAACAGCCCCGGCAACCGAACTCCCTGCTGCTTTTATTTCCAAAAATAAATGTATGACCATAAAATTCAGACAAGTAGGGGCTTAGGCTGAAAATCACTGAGGTTTTCCTGTAAGTAAGGGTTAGCAAATAAAAGTACCACTAATATTCCCAATTTACCCTTTAAGGGTCCAATGTGCTTCACGCTCTGAACTGGTAGCCAACCTGACCTACCAACCCAAAGTGACTTAAAGTGTTAGAGCGTTTCCCTTCCATAAGACTGGGAACATTATTATAGGATCAGAATGACAACAGAACCAGACACAAACACAATCTCCCACAATGCAACCCAGCTACTGAAAGTTCACTGGCACGTACGTCCCAGTGTGTCAGCTGATAGCCTCGAGCTGAGGCCTCCTCTGTAACCCCATCTTTTCTTTTTTTTTTTTTCACGTACACAAACACCTGTGAGATGATTTGTTGTATTGTTTTCCTTTCATCTAGACCGTGATCGGATTAACCTGCTGGATAGTCATTGCAAACATTGCACGATTTGTCTGAGTTAAAACACTACGTGGCCTGAGGTGTGCTGTGTGGCCTTTTATATTATGTACATCTATCTTGAAATTGCAGCACAAATGCAAAAAATGGAATTAGTGGAAGCCTCTAAGCACAAAAAGCATCAGTGATGAATGGCTATTACAGTTTTACCCACCTTGATGCCTGTTTCCTGTCCTATCTTGTGCTTTTTAAATTACTTTCGACAGTCATTTCGATCAAATTGGCACCAATCGGTCGACACGCATCCCAATCGAAATGCAATGTTGATAGCTCTTTCACAATAAGGCACACAAATTTTGAGCAATTACAGGGGAACTAATGGGGAACTGCTGATTAGCTGTTAAGGAAATAATGAGGTACTGATGAAGAAGCAGTAACTAGTTATTAATTAATGAGGACAACTAGTCCTCACTAATTACTTAATCGTTACTTACTCAAGTATATCACTGTTACTTCAAGTATATCGAGGTAGTATTACCATAGAAGTACTGTGCTAGTTGTGTTGAATGAAGTTTTAGTAAGTAGTAGCGTTAGCACCAGTATTAGCCACAAACGTTGAGGCGATAGCATTACAGTAGTAGAAAATAGTCGTTTTGATTGGAGAAGTTGCTCCAAAGGGCAACTATAGGAGCACCAACAGCTGCATTGCCCTTATTGTGGTGTTAGCATTAGCATTAGCATTAGACATGATGACCTAGCTGTAGGACAGGCAGAAGCACTCGCAGGACTTAGTGAAGTACGAGTAGTATGTAGTCAGAGAGATGAACCTGGGGTGCCCCTGCGGGCCTGAGCGATGGTCAGCTTCTCATGAGGGGCGCGACAGTCACAGCTGGTCTCCCTGGCGAAGATGGCCGGCTCTGTCAGAGTCTGAGGCGGACAGAAAGAGGGACACAGAGGCCGGGTCAAACAGGAGACACCACAGCGTGTCCCACACTCGCTCTGGCCTGTTACAGAAACCTCCACTGACTTATCGACCATGTCCGCATCGGGATAATGGATGGGGAGAGAGAGAGAGAGAGAGAGAGAGAGAGAGAGAGAGAGAGCTGCAGTCTGCGGTATTGATCGCTCGCTCCCAGTGACCCACGTCCGGGATTTAACGAGTGGGAGAAAACACAGTCAGAGCTCACTGATCAGCCTCTCGCTCATACACGCGAACTAACCGAATAGAGAAACAACAGAAGGAAATCCGGCAGATCAGTGAAGGACAAACGATGGTGAACTTTTTTCTCAGCTACTTGTCCAGGTACCCATCTTTGTGTGCAGGGAACGTGCACTGAATGTCGCTCACGCCCACGAAGGCGAATCGGAGTCGACACAGACGGCAGGAAGCCGTGGGAGTGTGGAGGGAGGAGGGAAAAACAGTGGGAGCGGAGTTAGTCTCTGGGGACGCGACAGGCAGCTGGGCAGTGAGAGCAGGGACAGCCAGTGGACCCCGGCGGGGGACAGGATGGGAGAGGGGGTTAACGTCAGAGATGGAAGGAAGACCCATTAGAATCCGTCCACATGAACAAAACCTGCGTGACAGTTTACAAGACGATGCCTGACTCACTCTTACATCACATTTTGCATTAAATCTGCGCCAAATACGCACAAAGAACTGCTGGGCACGATCACATGCCTGTTTGCCATGTCACTCCTACTTCACTTCATGAATCGCTCCATAATTACTGATGTGGGCCGCTGTCGATGGCCTTTTTATTGGGGACAAGTGGCTATTAATTAAAGGGAAAATTCACTTCAAAAAACATCTATCATCTATCTCTTCTAAGCGGGTTGTTTTGGTGCCACTTTTGGAGTTTCTGTAACCCGACAGCACTGTGCTTGTGGCGATGTTGAAAATCTCTGCAGCGATGTCTCAGACGCCTCTTCAGGAATCGGTGAATCACAATAATCCACGGGCAACATATAGGGAGAATAATGGGAGATTTCACGGCCTTTTCAAACAGGTTACATTTTAATGTCTCAGTCAAATCTGGACTAGACCCCAGAGACTCGATTAAAACACAGCTTCAGATTGGCGAAGCCTTTCTTCTGTTTGTGAGTAATCCAATAAAGGGAGCTCGCCCTTGATTTTTCATATCGAGAGACTTTTCCTGAAGAGACCACAAGACCTAGTAAGGTGGGATATGCTGTATTGTATCACAATAGTTGGGATTCAATCAATAGAATTATTGTAAATTTCTTTCTTTCTTTCCTAAAAATAAAGTTTTACCATACATTTCCAGAGACATTATATCATGATGCACATTTCCAAAAACTGTACACAAAGCTGGCCAACTGTGCAGAGACAGCGCGTTGCCTTCACTGCTTGTGACTGAAGGAGCATCTTTCTCTGAGATGATGTCCGTCCCTGTGTGAGACTCGTGCATGACCGATCTTCTGTAATGTATTGGGCTGCCGAGTGGCCCCACAGCTGCCAAATCCGGCCAAGATTATCCCAGAGAAGCCACTCTTTACATCTAGCGCCATCTAGTTTCATAACATGAGAGACAAAACTTGTCAATTCACACCAAAACTATCCAGATGGATAAGCAGTAGTTAAAGTAAAAGGGGAAATATGTATTTTGGATTTTGGGGTGAACTGTCCCTTTGATGTGAAAGGCGGCTACAGCCACGCGAGCAGAGCGGAGGGCAACAGAGAGGAATACATGCATGGATTTGCTCATATTTCCCCCGTTCTTTTTTGTCTGTCATCCACTCCATTTCCATCTTTCTTTAGCCCAAAAAATAAGTCAACACAACTTCCAATAAAATTACGTTCAGTCAACAAACCACGTGGATTCAGGAGAACTAGGTCTTCCCTCTACCAACCAAGGTAGTCTTAATTACCGCTGACTTAATCATTAAATGTTTAGGTGGACTGCTCGTTCCAAAATGATGTTTGAACCACTCTTCCAACTCATTTTCAAAAACATTTAAAAACTCAACGCATGCTGAAGTCATTTTTGTTTCCGTTTCTTTTCTTTTTTTCTTTTTTTTTTTTTTTTAATTCATGAGCTACAATGTAAGTTGATGTGTCTTTCTACTTTTAATGTCTTTTAGGTTACATATAAGACATTAAAAGCATCAAAGGAATTCAGAGAATTTGACAGATTTATTAGCGTGGCCGTTTCCACGCGACAAAATCATGAAAAAAAGCTCAAGTGTGCATGTATAAAAGGTAGAAAATGAGAAAACAACACAATGCCCATAGTGCCCTTAATGAACCTGCAGGTTGTCGAATGGTTTCAACGGGTGAAAAAACAACTAAATAAGTCTAATTCAATGATAATTGACAATGAAATGTCCTTCGTGTAGCATTTGGTCAGCCAGACCATAATACACAGGTTAAACTGTCTGAGACTGAAGGCGTGAAGAGAAGGGGACATAGAATCTCAAGAAAAATTAGTAACAGAAGCAACCTGATTCAGTTACTACAATTCGAAATATAAACCAGCCGATGTGAGAGATGACACATCTCACCGAGATTAGATTGGACTGAATAAAACTGACTGAACTTGATTGTCCACGATGGTGGTTCAAATTGTCTTTGGTTTTACAAACACAGATGGTGTAGATGGTGTAGATGGTGCGGATGGTGTAGATGGTGTAGATGGTGCAGATGGTGTAGATGGTGCAGATGGTGCAGATGGAGCAGCTTTACACCGACCGAGCGGCCTATCAGCAAAAGCCCTCCCCGGCACATGCAAACCACATCTGACCCCAGAGGGATTAAGGTGGAGAGAAACAAAGATGGAGCGGCCGGAGGAGACGGACGTGCGGATGGAGAGCCGGAGATGCCGCAGTGTCCCCTCGGCAGGACATCCGGGCCACGCTGTCCACTGTTCGGACGCCCCCACCCTCCCTCCTTGCCTCCTTCCCTCTGTCAATCAAACGCGCCCACTCAGCAGCCCGAGCAGAAGCCACAGTCACATGATGTCTCGTAGCCTCGCACACCGCCAAGACACGAGAAAAGGCAGCCGCTGACGACGTCCTACCGTGCGGGGATGGGGACAGGTGTGCTCGAGCTCCTCCATGATGCCCGCAGACTCATGGGAGTGACTCCGCTGTGTGACTCAGCATCGGCGAGACGATGCCTCTCTCCTCACCGGTCTCTTTCTCCTTCTTCTGTCTCCCCACCACCACCTCCCCCGCCCTCTCGCTGACCTCCCCTCCCCTCTCCTCCTCCTCCTCCTCCTCCTCTCTGATCCCCTGCCGCAGAGAGGAGGAGGAGGAGGAGGAGGGAGGTATCACTCTGCAGCTATCTCTCTGTGCCATGAGGATAAAGTCTTTTTTTTAAGGCCGTGAAGGTTCTGGCTGCTCCCCGTTGACAGCTGAGCATCGATTGATTGATCGACCCATTGCTATTTTAATCGATCACTCGTCACTGATTCCTGTTCAAATAGAGAAGAGACACGACTGCAAGTCTTGATGTGGTGCTACTTTGTGCTGCACATGCTTTTCTACTCAGGTGAAAACAAAGGCAATACGGATCCGGAGTCAGCTGCTTGTCATTTATCTTCACACTCTCACGTCCCCTTTTGAAACACAAGCTCACGCTTCGGCCTCTATACGCGGTCCTGGGCCTTACGTGCGCGCTCGGAGTGAACCATCGCCTCACTCAACGATCTTCGCTCGTCGAGCGACGAGCTGTCGCCATGGCGACAGAAAAAAGAGGAGAGAGCTGCGGGAAAAGGACCAATCAGAGAAGAGCTCGTGCAGTCCGGCAGTCTGAGCGGAGGGGATTGGCCGAGAGAGCCATAACGCCATCACCTCCCAGTAGGTGTTTGTTTGTTTGTTTTGTTTGACAATAAGCAGCAGACGGGATGAGGGCAATCAATAAAGCTTTTCTACACATAATTCTTGGTTTGAATACTGGGGTTTTTTTTATGTTTAAAATCAAATCTGTTCCAACAATACGTTTGTCCCCTTTGTCCCAAAAATCAAAAGTAGAGTAAATGTATAGGTACGTGTGAGCTGTGGGTGATCTCCATGATATTCCAAGATTCACTTTAATGTTTTCTGCTGTCCGGCCTCCTCACTATTCGGTATGCAAACTTCATGATACACTCTATTTATCTATTAATAAAAACTCAGGAACATTGTACTTTGGACACTTTATACACAGAGGACAGATTGTACATAATACTTAGTATATTTTTAATTTCTAGTATTTTAGTTTTTATTTATCCCTTTGCACTGCTACTTTCACTTTCACTTGCATGCCTCAACTTGAATTTCTCCAAAGGGAGATCAATAAAGTTACATCTTATCTTATCTGAGTGTTTTTAATCTGACTGCTGATAACACGTGGATGTATTTGAAATTGCACAGCTTTGGCTCTGATGCAGCATGCCCTCTGAAAGTAAATGATTATTGCATAAATGTGGTGGAAGTGACAGAAAACGGAAAGTAACGTGCGCGCTCACCTTCAGCGGTCCTCTCCTGCAGCAAAGAGGCGCGACAGCCGCGCAACAGGAGCGCGCTCCGACGCGCCGTTGTTTCACCATGACGGACGCGTGAAAGTGAGACGCGTTCGCCCGCGCTGGGAGCCTCTCTGCGGGGGACAGATCAGCTGCTCACTGCTGATGAGAGGCGACAACCGTAACGGGCCAGGGTCCATTTAGCAGGGCACCCCTCCCCCCTCACTGTAGGTTATTAGGCCGTATGAGCCCCATTCTGATTGTACCGGGAGGATCTTATTCATATTTTATCATAGTCAACGAGGTGTGCCGTCAAAAACCAGTGCAAAAGAAACACAACTTTTACACACATCAAAACAATTCATGTGATCTAGTATATTCTATAATGTGACAGTGATTTACAGTAAAAGGCCTAAATGGACTCTGGTGATGGATAATAAACGAGGCTTTGTGTTTTCATTGTTGGACGCTCTGGATCTCTGTGGCCCCAATCTGGGACACGAGCCCATTGTGCCCTCCAAAGTATCGCCTGGTCACCACGGTGACGAGCTTCATCAGGCTACACGCAGACGTTAAACAGAGAGAGACCAGTGCTTTAATCCTATAATTTAAGAACACTGAATTAAGGTTGTGAGATTGTAGTTAACATTGACCATAAAAGTCAAAGAATCCACAGCCTGGAACCTCAGACAATACTTGTTATGATGGTGGAAAGTATGCGGCTCACAAAAAAGGTTTCAACGCCCAACACAAAACCTGCAGAGTTTCTCTGTCAAATCTGAAAGATATTCAAACATGTTCACACAAAAAAAGACATTTTTATATGTCTACAAATTGTGTTAAAAAAGACAAAATGCAGAAACCATCTCTTGTCAATTGGTTTAGATGTTTCAAGTTTGCTATAT
>KV751334.1:29185480-29203326 GCA_001698575.1 Mola mola
TGCTGGCTGGACATCAAAACGCCACGTAAGGGGGATTGTCCAGAATCTTCATTAATATTACTAACTTGTTTTGCACTTGAGGAATTCAGATATTTGGAAATTCATGTGCACGTCTCTGTGTCAGAGCTCAATAGTCAGCCGGTCAGCTGGTGCAAGGTGGAGGCTCAGGCCCTGAGGAGCGACCTGGTCACTGTGGTCAAAGACCTGTCCCCACCACCCATCACCGTTATGTCCATCAGCCTCAAGACGGTGCAGAACCCCAAGACCCACCACAACGAGGTTGGAACGCTCAATCCTTTTTTTTGTTTGTTTTTTTTTTTGTTTTTTTTTTGTTTTTAGCTGAAATGCGTTTGACAGTGACGGAATAATTCCAGCTGTGTGGATTAATGATGTGAACATGGACCTGATGACACTGTTGTTCCTCTGCAGATTGTGTCCCTGGCTGCACTGATCCACTATCAGTTCCCCATGGACAAGGCTCCACCTCAGCCTCCGTACCAGACCAATTTTTGTGGTCAGACATCAATGCCTGCATTGTTAAATATTTTCATTGTCATGCATGAATACCACAAACGTTTCTGAGAGGCTCCTGTATTTGTGTTTGTCTTTGCAGTGGTCAGTAAACCATCTGACTGCATCTTCCCCTACGACTTCATAGAGGCCGTGAAGAAGAAGGTAAGTGGCGATGCAGTTTTGTAAACTTTTGCACAGAAACATAGAAAGATTTGGCTTTGTTTATCATCAGTGGTTTACATACATACGTACGTACAGGGTTTTAGTCGGGGCTCTAACAATATTTTAATCTTTAATTGTATGACGCTAGAATTAAGGCAACTAGAGGTCAACTGAATGGGCATTTATCAATTATATAAAAACAGTGATTTGTTCCAGTGTGAATATAAGAAACTGGATAACTTGAACTGAACATTAAAGTAATAGACACCTTTCCCAGTCTTAAAAGAATAAATCAATAAATAAATATGGAATTGATAAAACTAGGCTTAGCATTTTTAAGTTTGTGGTGGTGGCAAACTTGTACTGATCAACTGTAAAAGGAAGCAAAGGGGTGGAGGATATAGCAAAACTATTGTATCGAGATTATTATTATTATTTTTTTTTTATCAGACGGGATCATGATGCACAATCTTATCAGGATTCTTATTCATGTTGATTTGTTAAGACTGTTTTGCATGTTACTGGGCCTGACAACCACACTAATTTTCCTGTATGAAAAAAATAAAGTCCTACAAGTTAAAAAAAAAAAAACAGCTCCAGCTGTTGAGCTCCAAGGCCCTCACCCTCATTATTCAAACACATCCCTCAGGCTAAAGCAAAACATTTTATTCTTAAATATGGTGAATGGACAGACTCAAAAAAAGTTCTGAAGCCCGACTAGACCATAAATCACCTTGGTGCAAAAAAAAAAAAAAAAAAAAAAAAGATGCTCCGAATTTTCTCTTGAATGTTCTTGCCGCATTAACGAAACTCTGCTGAAAAATGTTCATCAACGACCCTTTTTTACACGATGATGACAAGGCGTCGCGGACCTAGAAATAAATCATTACCTTCTTTCTAGAATGAACTCCTCCATGCTGCTGCTGTGAGTATGCGTCATTCTGCGTGGTGCGTTAGAAAGGACAGAAATCCAAGATGTGGCCATTGCTGGTTTAGTGGCGTGTAGAAACGCATCTGACTGACGACACAAATTTGGATATACGTTTATGAGCCGTAGACCTGCAGCTGATCGGATATACACGTGGTTCATAGAGACACAATCTGCTATTGTCGCACGCCTCTAGTTTACAGCAGTGTTTAGTAACGTATGTACAGAAAACATGGTTCGAATTGATGGAGACCTTTACCTCAATTTATGTGACACTGTGAATCTCTTCTTTTAGAATGGGAAAGTGGAGATCGCTGCGGGAGAGCGAATTCTGCTCGGCTTCTTCTTGGCCAAGATGCACAAAATTGACCCTGACGTGCTTGTGGTGAGTAACAGATGTTGACATGGAGCCATTTTTCTTGTGTGTGGATGTGTGAAATCTCAAATCGCAGATCTCTTTATAAATGTAGATTGCACGGGAAGCCGGCATGAGGGAGTTGTTTTTTTTCTGGATAAAAGTCCTTTCTCTCGCCCTGTAGGGTCATGACATCTTTGGTTTCGACCTGGAAGTGATTCTACAGAGGATCACTGCGTGCAAGGTTCCTCACTGGTCGAAGATAGGACGTCTCAGGAGGGCCCTTATGCCCAAACTAGGGGTAAAAAGAGTAAATATTGAATTTTTTTTTTCGTTTGTTTTGGTATAAAGGCGCGAATGAATGAATGTTGCTGTTGGTAGGGTCGAAGTGCCTTCGCAGAGAAAAGCGCTACTTGTGGCCGCCTGGTGTGTGACGTGGAGATCTCGGCCAAGGAGCTGATTCGCTGTAAAAGTTACCATCTGACCGAACTGGCTGCCTACATACTGAAGGCGGAGAGAGCCACGGTCCCCCAGGAGAACATCAGAAACCTCTACAGGTTTGTGAGCTCTTAAAGGGCCAGTTCAGCAAAATCAGAGATTTGTTTTGGTGAATAGGTTTGTGGCTCGGAGCAGTTTGTGTGTATTATAAAACGTGTTTGCGTTTGCACGTCAGTGACTCTCCTCACCTGCTCTACCTGTTGGAGTTGACGTGGACGGACGCTAAGCTGATCTTACAGATGATGTGTGAGCTCAATGTGCTGCCGCTGGCCCTGCAGATCACCAGCATCGCCGGCAATGTCATGGTAATTATAATAATAATAATTAAAAATGAATTAATGATAATGGTAATAATAATCACTATAGTAATACGCACCGGTTACAATCTTCTAGGCTGATTCAGATCTTTTTTTTTTTTTTTTTGGAAGTGCTCATTCTGATTCATTTTTTCTAAACAAAACTATAATTGAAAGCATATAAAAACAAAACAAAATCCATACAAAGGTAATAAAAAAAATCATTTTTATTAAAGAAATGATTCAGTTGAGTTAAAAACTATTAAAATAACATGCCCTCTGACTGGAAAGAACTATAAATAACCTTACAAACTTTTGTAAATTCACAAATAACTTTCCAAAATAAAAGCAGCAGGGGCAGATTTGTATAACAGAAAAAATGCCAGTTACTTACATCATTTTAAAATATGTCTACCAGATAACAGGACATTGACCTCTTTTTTTTTTTTTTTCTTTTTTTTTTCTCTATGTCATGTTACAAACGCTCAACCAAATCTGAAGTGTAATGTACTCTTCAGAATAAAAGTGCAGTAGAATAGACGGAAAGACAGAAGAGGCTACTATCTTGCAGCTGGCACCAAGCATCACGGAGCACTAACGCTGGCTGGGTGACCATGTTGATTACAAAGTGCAAACTGTAGAACTTCCACACTACCGACATGTTTATGTTAGCTCGTGGCTGCGTGTGAGCACGCGGATGGGACATTTGTCCTGCCCCTTTCGCATGTCATGTGGGGCATATGCACAGGTCTTCTTTCAATAAGCAGACTACATGTATCAGCTGGAATGGAGTGTAAGAATTTGATGTGTAGAACTGGTCGGCTCATAATTCGAAATGTGCCGGCTGTGCAACCGATATCCAGTTAACGCCCTGTTAATGATAAGTATAATAAACTTAAAATAAACTTTGTATAGCGCCTTTCATACAAGACATGCTGCTCAATGTGCTTTTCAGCAAAGAGGTTACACGCAGCAAATGGTTTGCAGAAAGGACATACTGTAAAAGCGAGAATAAGAACTAAATAATTGATGCAGTAAAAGTGCAGTAAAATTCATTCACAAACTGATGAATCAATTGGGTAATAAAATGGTAACAAGCATACTAAAAGAAAAGCAGAAATATAGTGCAGCTAGGTAAATGCGAAGTTAAAAAGATACGTCTCTTAAGCTTTCTTTTAAAAATATCTGGTGAGTTGCTCTCTGATTTTTATTAGGTAAAGTGTTCCAGAGCTTTAGGCCATACTTGACAAAAGCTGTATCCCTAATTTCCTTGAGGCTTTTTTTGGCAAGTTTAGGACAAAGAGTAAAATAGGGACTTAGTCCCTGAACATTTAGAAATTTATCGGCACTATCATTGTTATTTTTTTCAAAACAGCATTTTAACCACATCTGATGAAAGAAACAGGGTTTTTAAATTCAAGGCAGCAGCTTTTCATAGTGTGCAAAGTTAAAATACAAATAGAGAAATAGAACTTTTGTCAAAAGACCTGAGGTTTTCAAGTGTTAGTCATCTTTGCAGTGAGCGAAATGTTGATCTGCCATTGTGTCTCCTGGAGACCCACAAAATAAAAAGCAGTGGGCGAGCTGAGATCGTAGGCTTCCATCAAACCTCCTGCTTCATTCACTGAAGTCTGGCTTGTTCTCCGCAGTCTCGCACTCTGATGGGCGGTCGCGCCGAGAGGAACGAGTTCCTTTTGCTCCACGCCTTCCATGAGAAAAACTACATCGTCCCAGACAAACCCTCATTCAAAAAGGCCCAGCTGGAAATGGTGAAGCCCAACACAATCACACACAGCCTCTGTATTCTTTTGTAATTCTCAGTCACGGGACAATTGTTTCCTGCTCTGTCGCTTCCTTTTGCTGTGTCCCAGGTGGATGGCGAAGAAGATGTGCATGCAGGGAAAGGCAAGCGGAAGAAGAAGGCAGCCTATGCTGGAGGTCTGGTGCTGGATCCTAAAGTTGGTCAGTCTGAGTTTATTCAAAAGTCTGTATTTGTGTCATTTTTGTTTGTGTACATGTTTCTGGAACCCTTCTCTCTCTCTCTCACTCGTTACAGGTTTCTACGACAAGTTTGTGCTGCTGCTGGACTTTAACAGCTTGTATCCCTCAATCATCCAAGAATTCAACATCTGCTTCACCACAGTGCAGAGGGAGGCTCACAACCCGCAAAAGAAGAAGAACGAGGTGCGTGTGTGGGCCGATTAGGTCATCCAGGGCCCTACTGTTGATGAATACTGAAGAACAGATTGATGACAGTGCCCGAGGAACAGAGGCACCACCAGAGAAAAGTTTCTGCTCACTTCCTAATCTTGTTTCCGTGGTAACAGGAAGACGAGCCAGAAGAGATTCCCGAGATTCCAGATTCAAACCTGGACATGGGAATCCTGCCCAAAGAAATCAGGAAGCTGGTCGAGCGGCGTAAACACGTCAAGCAGCTGATGAAACAGCAAGACATCAACCCGGATCTCTACCTGCAGGTGCGCACGCACGCACACACATGGGGTTAGATCAGGTTAGATCACCATGGTAACCAGGGGTGTGACGATACTGCATTCACGATTCGATGCATCACATATCTTGAATATATTAAGATTCTTACTAATGAATTCTTTGAACAGTAGTATACTGAATGGTAGTGATGTTTAACCTTTGCGGAAAGTTATGGTTGTGGTTGTAATTCCACTTTTGGGAGCTTTCTTCTTACTTCCTGGTCATATTGTAAATGATATTTATGATATTATTATATTATAACTTTATATTTTTAGGCCACATTGAGTTACACAGCATACATTGTGATGTATCAAAACCTCATCTAAAGCAATCATATTTAATGATAACAGAGTATCGCGATACACATCTTCAAATATGATACGATTTAATTGAGGCCTCGTTATGGTAAATTAATGGTAACTGAAGGTGAGCACTGGTCCACAGGAAGTTACCTTTGGAGTTTTGCCTATTAACAGTGTTGCCCTTTCTCTAATTTCCTCATTCCTCTATGATATACAGCTTCTGTTAAATACAATACATACTTGCTGATCTGTACATTAACTACAGTGCGTACATTAATACCATTAAATGAAGGAGTGTAATCAGCAGTGCAAATTAAATTAATCTTAACTTTTTGTTATTTATTTCCATGATGACATAGGTGAGTCAAGAGTCAAATTGCACACAAAACCCTCCTTTTTATGGAAAAACGTACAGAGCTTGAAGCAGAAAGTTTACAGACGGGTGTAAATAATCATGTTCGTCATGATTTTATTGGAGATTGAGTGTTAGGCAAGCCAGCTCCCACAAAGAAAGTGTGGCTGTCTTAAAATTGCACATAAGTACACTCTTGTATTGTCAGTCATTTTTTGATATTAAAGCATCTACTACTATATCAGATCTTCACAAGCAAGGAGTCTGATTGCCATCTGTGTTTCCATCAGTACGACATTCGTCAGAAGGCCCTGAAGCTGACTGCTAACAGTATG
The DNA here is from genome assembly GCA_001698575.1 of Mola mola. Taxonomy (NCBI): domain Eukaryota; kingdom Metazoa; phylum Chordata; class Actinopteri; order Tetraodontiformes; family Molidae; genus Mola; species Mola mola. The sequence goes on from KV751334.1 coordinate 29,191,712, forward strand.
TACGGGTGTCTGGGCTTCAGCTACAGCCGCTTCTATGCCAAGCCTCTCGCCGCCCTGGTCACACACAAAGGCAGAGAGGTGAGTCGAACTTAAAGCACACGGGGAATTCAAAGGCGCAAAACACACGCCGACGGATTAAATAGTCAGGATATGCATTAGTCAGTTGGTGAATTAGTTTGTGGTTACCCATCAGGATAATTCAGAAAGTACCGACGTTCCAACACTTTTTTCCTCCACAAGAGGGCGCTGCTACACAGTTTTTCCAGTTTCCTGCACCAGTCCTTCCACTGAACCCTTTTCTCTCTGACTTTTTTCCTCATCTGTTGTTTTTTTTGGTTTTGTCCATCCTCACATTTGTCATTCACAAAATTCTGTCCTATACTAGGCGCCCTATGTTGTTCCAAAATTGCCTTTTTGCGTCTGACATCAATGGCTACATGTCAATATTTTTCCTGCTCCTGCTGTATTAACACCGCAGCAGCACACACGCAGCTCCCACTCCCCGCGTAAAGTTTGTGTCCTTTGAATGCGCACACGTGCAACGACATTGGCCGTGCACACTGAATAAATTGGCACATGACACAAACGGCTAAATCTGGTATTGTAACTGAACACCACACTGACCCACTCTCTCTCCCACCATGTCTAGCGGTAGCACTCATGTTCATTTAATGAGCTCTTACAGTACACATCCTCAGCAGAGGCAGCAGGCTTGGCCTCAGGGGAGTCCTTCATTAAGATCCCTTACACACTCATTGTGCTCTCTAATAGAGGGCAGGGCAGCAAGTGTGTGTGTGTCTCCAGTCATGCCTGTTGTTTGGCTACATTTTAAAAGGTGCACATTTGATTGGCCGGGACAGCTGCGAGTTTCTCTCCCTGCAAACCTAGTGCCTGTGTTGTTGTTGTTCTGACGTGAACAGGTTGGATGAATAAATTTGTTCCTTAAAGTTTCACATTTACAAAGAAGAGTCAATGTACATTTTTATTTGCATAGTTAATACCCACCTTTGAAATAAACAAAAAAATATTTAACTTGTTAAAGAAAAAATAGGCAGTAATAAACTTTTTGAACCTAATTCGCCTTCAGTCTAATTAGTTTAAAAACTGTGAAGTCAGGATTGTGACTTGGGTGTATAATTACATCCCTATCATATTGTTTAAAAACACTCTTGGATTCTGCTGATATTTTACTTTACCTCCAGTGTTTTCTTGGCCTTCTGAAGCTACCCAATGTGCCGGAGGTGATAAAAACAAAATGACTTAATTAGTGCAATGCATGGGGTGGGGAATGTTTGAAAAAGGTCATAAGTCCAGTCTGAGCTCAACTCGCAGCACTAGCAGGAGATCCCCCTTCACACAACCTCAGTATTTTGCTTATGAGGTTTCCACGAGCTGAGATACCCATCTATTTATACTGCTTGTTGTTTTGTTTGGGGGGAGCATGGCATCAACACAACCAGGGAGTCCCGCTGTAAAAAAAAATGTTGTTGAGCATAATTTATTGCCCGCTTCAGTTTGTATTTGGACGTTTATTATGTTAGATATTTTGTTGAAAATCGTTAAATAAAGTCAGTCAAGTTGCCCTCTGTTAAAGCTGCTTTTAGAAATGTTTTCAAACGACAGAGACATTTCGGTTCACATTAATGTGAAATTTCTGTTATTGCTCTTCATTCACCATCCAAACTCTGCTTATTTTGCGTTTTAACTGGATTGGTTAATCGGAGTGAAGCTTTTTACCCGTCACATTCTGACACTGGTTCTGGCGGCAGTTTAACAACCCATAAAAAATGTGTTTGAATTTGACCGGATCCCTAAAGCTGAATAAGCATAAGCCAGCAGTTCTCGGTAGTTTCCGACTGCAGCGGGCCAGAATGTGCCAGCTGGCATTTTTAGCGGGGTTTTAAGTGTATTTGTGGATATCGGTGTTGGCACCCCCGCCCCTGTTTTTTTTTGTCACATTTTCACTCTATTTACATATCATGATTTAGGAGGCTTCTTATTTTTGTAATCGTAACACGCACACTGTCCGCTACTTGGTCCGCAGTGTAAATCCCCCCTCCCGCCCTCTGCTGCGCTCCCTTCATCCACTTGTCACGGGTGAATGTGCATGTGTTCTGAGTATTTATTGATCGGCTTAGCTCTCATCTTTCTCTCACTCTCGTTGTAAATTGAAGCCTAAACCCTTCTGGTGGCAGGACGGGTCAAGTTATGGGCCACGGTGGTTTTTCTGCACCTTAAGGGGAGGGTTCAGACCCCCTTGGCGGTGGCTCTTCTCATCAGACTTGCCAAGTTAAGAGGGGAAACCCCCCCCCACTTAGCTTCTTTCTCACTCTGGTGTGTGTTGTCTTGCATCTATCTGTGTCTGCATGTGTGTGCTGATGTACATGTTTGTGCACAAGTGCTCCCGGCCCGTCCTTTGTCGGGGGTACCATTTGTTGTGGCCCTACGATGTCCTGGTATGCGTGTGGGTATTGGAGGGGCGGGGGTGATGGTTATTAAGGGGAAGGTGAAGGTTTAGAATTACACAGCCACAGATTGATGTCCCCCTCAACCCGTCTGTGTTATTTTGGGTTCTTTTGTATGTGTGCCAGAGAACAGTTGGGTGTAGAGAAACAGATATATGAAACTCGGATAACTCGCATGCATGTGCTTATAATGGGCTGGTAAATGCATTCGTCATGCTAGGAAGGCTTTGATTGTCCACTGGCTGACAAATGGAGAGAATTTAACTTGAAAGAGAGAAATCTCCTGGAAATCAGAGATTAGTTGCTGGAAAAACTGCATCTGCGACTGTTTCCTATGCTGGTGTTAATGGTCCCAGTTGCAGCCAGTAGTGTCTGCTACCAGTCAAGGGCACCACACAAACTTCTTTTCCTGGAATTACCTTCCTCTTTCTCTTTAGTGTATTGAAGTGTAAGTAAGGTTGCAGAATGTGCGCGTTAACATGCGTACAGCCTCCTAATCGAGCAGTGTTAGCCAGTGGAAGTGGCCGATTGTTGTGGAACATAGATTGGTTTGACCCTCTGACCCTTTTGCCAGCAAATCTGACAACACTTAGCAGGTGTGTCTGTGCCTTGCGGCTGTGGATGACTCCCGAGAGCCATTCTGCTGCAATTGAGTCTCTGTCCTTGTGTTTAAAAACAGCCTGACAGGAGCTTGTAGTTGACATTATTGGCTGGCATGCAGAATGAAGGATGGAAGCCGGCTTGGGTAACATGGCCGAGGGTGTGGAGAGGTCAGAGTTTGGTTTAGGTTAAACCCCCCCCCCCACATGCATTTGTGCGCAAGGGTGCACGGGCTCGTAAAAAATCATTCCACTTGTGTCAAGAACCACAAATCATTTCCCAGAATTAGACGCAGGAAAAACTAAACCCCGCTCTCATGTCTCGTGTGTGCGTGTGTCAGGCTGTGCAGAGAGACATTGTTGCCCCCATTACTCTCGTTCGGGGTCTGAATCACTGCTGCTGAATCAGAATTTGCAAGGGTCATTTTTACATTTCCCTGAATTAGACATAAGAATACATAAGCCTGGCAACGCTTGCGTGTTTGACAGCCCACGCATGTATGCATTCTCATGTCTGGTGAAAGGAGGCCTACATCTTTCCATGGGCTTGGAGTCCTTTTTAAATAGCTGGCTTTACTCCTGATATCTGTGGACTTAACAAATAGTCACATGGGAACAGCGCTGCTATTTTGGCTACAGTAGCTCGTCTGCGGGGGCTGACAGAGGACAGGTTTCAGAATCTCAGCTGCAACTTTGGTAACACCTACTAATGAGGCCATGTGAGAATGGGCTAATGGAATGGATTATGATTTATTACTGATTGATCTGACACATGGTATCTTTATCGGGGCTACTGATTGAGCTGTAAATGAGGAGGATAATTAGTACATGTTTAAACTGGCCCAAACGAATAGGTCATACATATACACAACTGTAATAAAATCTTAAGTTTTCTGGACCTCGTGAACTTATTAATCCAATCAACATCACCTCATTGTAGGGATCTTTTCTGTCACTGTCAGTTTTGGGTGTCTTGTAGCACAAATGGATGAGCAGGGATTGCTTAATTACTAAAACTAGAGGTGCAACTGATGATTATTTTAATCATCTATTGATCTGCCAATTATTTTCACATTTAAACTGTGAATCATTTACTCTTTAAAAATGGTCAAAAAAGTAGTGAAAAATGCTCATCACATTTTTTCGAGCCCAAAGTGACGTCTTCAGATAGTTTCTTTTGTCCAACCAACACTTAAAGTCACCTTATTTACCGTCAGAAATTATTTTTACATTCCTTTTCTGAAGGGAATATGTCTTCCCAGGTCTGGATATTGAATTTTCATATTGACCCGTCCTATTCTTATCATGTGCTTTAAAAAAAAAACCAAACATCTGTTGGAATGTTTCCTGAGATTTGCCGGCAGATTTGGGTTGATGGCTGTGAATAATGACATTTTGCGTACTCTATGGGTAGAAATAGCCAAGTTGGTAATATAAGTTTGGTTGCTCTTGATTGGGACGTTCTTCTGGCACAAAGTAACCACAACAGGGTTCTGATTCTTGTCCATCTTAAAGAAACTGAAAAGCAGACTGATAAGCTGACCTGTCCTTTCTTTTATTCAGTTTCCTCCCCATCTCCACTCATTTTGTCTCTCCATTCCCTTCTGTTATCGTCAGACACATTGCTGACAATGCAATTGAACTACACACCTGTTGATTGGCTTTAGGCATGTCTCTCGTACCATCTATGGATATATGATAGGCTGTTTAGCGTGGGATCTGCCAAATGATTGTGTATCACTTGTAGCATGCTTCACTATCAGATATCGGGCCTATTCTTTAAGTGCTTTCAGGATTATTGGCATATAATCCACCGAACGTCTGTTGCTGATACAGTACTGCATATGTTTTATCACGCAGGCCTATGTCTTCCTAATAATTTGAGATTCAAACATACGGGGAAAGCTAGATCTGGTTTGTCATAAACGCCAAAGCCACTCGCTGTCTAATTTGTAAAAACTACTGCTGCCAATGTGCCTGTTCCACAGGCTGACTGTGTTAGCTATCAAGATGTGAACGCACTGTAACATTTTGCAGGATTCAACACCACGCTGCATTAGCCACAGTCAGTTGAAAGCTAACAAACAAAATCTGCTAATCAAACTTAGCATTTCAGTGCAGAACAAACACTTTATCTGAATACAGGTCTCAATGAGGGTCAGACGGGTAACTAATGTAATTGTAAAGATGACCGTAGTTTTTCCTTTATCCTTTGCGGTCAATGACTGCCTGAAGTCTGGAGCCCATGGACATCCCCAAATTCTGAGTTTTCTCGCGTGAAATGCTTTTGCCCAGCCTTCACTGCAGCTACCTTCAGTTGCTACTTGTTTGTGTGTCTTTCTGCCTTCAGTTTTGTCTTCAGTAACTACAAAAGCTGCTCTATTGGGTTGAGATCAGATGACTAACTCGACCATTGAAGAATATTCTTTTCTTTGCCTTATAAAAGTCTGGAGTTGCTTTTGCAGTATGTCTACGGTCATTATTCATCTTTACTGTGAAGTCTTATCTTGTCTCTTTTGTAGCATTTGGCTGAATGTGAGCAGAGAATATAGTCCTATACACCTCAGAATTCATCTTGCTACTTCTGTCAGTAGTCAAATCATCAATAAACAGCAGTGAGCTCGTTCCACTAGCAGCCATACGTGCCCATACCATAACACTGCCTCCACCGTGTTTGACACATGATGTGGTGCTTTGGATCCTGAACTGTTTCTTTCCTTCTCCAGACTTTTCTCTTCCCATCATTCTGATACAAACTTATCTTGGTTTCACCTGACTTAAGAATCTGATTTCAGAACTTGGGAGGCTTTATTAGATGTTGTGAACCCTCTATATTTACATTCATGAAGGTGTCGTTTCATTGTACAATTTGACAATTATATGCCTGCGTGTTCTTGACTTGTCTCCATCTTGTGAAAGGAAGAAATTCTGCCATCATCCACCTGACTTTTCTTATGTGGCATTTTGATGTTGTTAAGCTCAACAGTGAATGCACTCCTAAAGTTTTTGCTATCTCTCTGATAAATTCAGTTTTTTAAGCTTAATGACGCCTTCATTCATTTGCATTGGTATCTCATTGGACTTTATATTGAAGAGGTACTCTGCAAGTCATTTCTAAATTGTAAATGCCATATTTTTATGAAACCTCTTAAATTAAAGCTAAAGGTCTGCACACGCTCACATCCTGATTGTTTTATTTCAAATCTATTGTGGTGGTGATAAAAACGTGTCATTGTCCGATACTTTCTGGACCTAACTGCAGCTTACTCTTTAACAAACTATTGCTTATTCAGAGGGACATCATGATTCATTTGGAGTCATATTCCTGTTCAGTATTCAGTTTATTTCAGTCTGATGTCCTGATTGAAACATCTGAATTGTTAGCTGCTAAATACTACACAGTGTTCACCAGCTTTGTCACTGAATGAAGTCGTCAGCTGCCGGTGGAAACTGCTCTATGAGAGCTTTGAGAGTGGTCCAAAACAGAAAGGTTGTTGGGCTATTACAGCCTAACAGTGAGCTGAAGCTCACTATAAGATGCATACTCGGGTAGTAAATCTCAAGTTCATCAGTATGAGCCTCATTCTCAATGTCATTTGGTAATTCGTTATCAGAAAAATATGGATTATTGATGCTTTGAATGATAAAAATGTTCATAAAAATGAAACCCAAGTCAGCGTATCATTGATTCTGCTGGACAAAGTTAAGTAATCTTTCTGTTATCCCAAATATTTACATCTTCATCCACTAATTTCCCTGACAACACTTGAAGAATTAATTGTTGATTACTTTGAATAATGTGCCAGGATGTTGCCCTTCCAGCTATTAAAGCATTGTATCTTTAATTGACTAGATAGGAGGAGGATTGTTGTCATTGTCTCATTATTTTTGATGAACGGCGGCGTGTGTGATCTCAGCTGCTTCTATTATATCAGACAGCTTTACAACAGATTGACCTTCCTAGCAGCAGACATGAGAACACAGTTATGGCATCTGCCAGGACGTGTGTGTGCGTGTAATTAAAATGATTTCAGCCTTCCCTTTTTGTATGTGTGCGTGTATATATGGAGGCGTGTGCATACAAGAGGTCACACTCGTTTGCAAATAAGCTATAAATCTTTCATGAATCTTTGAACGTGAGATTCAGTTAGTGAAAGGGTGTGTGTGTGTGTGTGTGTGTGTGTGTGTGTGTGTGTGTGTGAGTGTGAGTGTGAGTGTGAGTACACATCCCCCACCACCCCGTATCCGAGAGTGGTGCGTTCCTCCCCAGGTGCTATTTCGGTTGGCCGAGTGTCATCTCAAATGTTTTCCAGCTAAATGCTTTTTGAAACGTTTGTCTTTGCTGCACAGAGGTTTAACACGCTGCCTCTGACCTGCTGGTCAGCAGGGGGCGTGTGCTGCATATACATATGTATAAGCGGCTCATTTTTCTTCACATCATACAGCAATGCCATTAGGATAAGAAATCTATAATATTTTTCACTAACCCTGTGAAGGATGTGTTGTACCCATGGTCTTATTTAAAACCAACCAGAGTTTTCATTTTGGCACCCCCTCTGGACAAAAATGGTAGTGTTTCCACCATTTGGTTTCACAAAACTCATGCTCATGATCATGTTGTGGATACAGGTGAAATAGTAGTTGCTTGGTAGTAGTACCTTTGATTTATTAAAAGAAAAGAAAAAAGCTAAATTTAGCAAATCCCTATATTACATGCCAAATCAGGACCAATTTTTCTAATGCTGCAGTTCTTCTATCTGTTGAATACCTAATTAAAGCTGGTGTGTAGAGCTGCACTTAATTATTAATTAAATCAATGATTAAACTGCCAATTATGTCAATAAATAACCATTTATCCATTTACCACAAATTGTCTTCTACTCCAAGTTGTCAAAAACCCGCTCTACTGATGTGTTTGTTTTCTCTTGTCCTGCAGTCATTTCTTGTTCTCATTGAGTATCTCGCCTTAACCACAAAATATAAGATCAAAAATAAATTTCTGTTTTCTAGAGAAAAAGTAAATGTATGCTCTTCTTGTCTGTACACTCTGTCTGATTATGCTGACAATCGGACCCAGTGACTGAGAAGAAACGTAACTACTGGAACTATGTAAGCGGCCGGTCTTCACTTTGAATGCTGCATTTTCTCATGTAAGTCATATAAAAGTATCAGTATTAAATTAAAACTGTTTTAACCAGTCAAAAAAAAGAAATATAAGACTACATTTATTTAAAAAATAACAACCTGACAAGAGGGAATACAAAATACTTTGAAGAGGAGGCCGGTGGATGTTGATTGAAATAAGCAATACATAAAAGTGGCATGATAGCAAGAATCATAGGCCAAAGGCCAAATAGCTGAGCAACAGCTGGGGAAAGGCAGCTATCACAACAGGGCTGAGCCACTCATCAGTTATTATGATAGGGTACAATAACACACAGCTACTGGCTACAGCTCATGTGCAGACACATAAAGCACTAAATTAAATATACAAGGGATAACAAGATGTGGCCAAAAGCAGAGAAGATTGTATTGTGTGTGTGTGTGTGTGTGTGTATAAATCTGTTTCATATTTTCCAATTTAATATCTGTTCTGACAGTCTTGTTTTTTTTTCCCCATCACCAACCTGCCGTGCTCTTCCCGTTGTCTCCCTTGGTCAGTGTGACAGACTATAGCAGCATCACTTAACCCAACTATATCTTTGAGCAACACTGACAGGGGCAGGTGTCTGCGCCCTCAAGTCTCAAGGCAAATTGTTTGGGTAAATTATGTTGTAAAAACATTTTACAAGGGGAAAATGTCGCTTGTGAGATGTGGAATTCAGGGTCGATATACTGTAGGAGCGCAAGAGCTCTCCACAGCACTCACATGTACTATTGTCCAAAACGTCTTCAAATAATCCGGTCTGTTTAAATGTCAGCAAATAGTAAAAAAAATTACCCGTCGCGAATTCCAAGACTCTGCAGTGATGTTTTCAAATGTCTTCCACAACTTCAAAACCCAAATGTATTCAGAAAACAACTATATTTTTCTGGGATTTGTTGTTTAAAATGTAGCATTGTGTACCTTGTCAATATTGAGTTTACAGCATGCTCTTAGATCATAGTTTTTGCGGTTGAGTTTTGAGCCCCTAATAGTTAAGACACCCTTGGTTCAGTTTGTCAACCTCTACTAAGGAGTCCATGTTTTTGGCTTGTGTGTTAACTGCTTGACAGACGTGATTAAAAACTTGGTAGGAGGATGGGGAATTGGCCAAGAGAGAACCTACTAAACTTTTGGTGCCTCCCCAGATAAAGGGGCAGATCTAGGAGCCTTAATTTAAAGGTACTGTTAGGCCTTGTTGCAGGTATGTGCTCTGAGTGCCATTCCACTTGTTTACAAAGTGATAGCTTTAAACACACGCACACTCTTTTGTCCTGGAAAGAACTCTTTAATTACCAGACACATCTTTTAATCGTTACTGTCCTCTTGTGGCTCGTGCAGCGTGATAGAGTATGTCACCTCAATAGCACGGTGTGCCTTCTTCATAGAAACAGGACCTTCTTTATGTTTGGTGTTATATCGGATCGTACCCTTAAGATCTCTGAAAACCCTCACTGAAACCCTTTTTGTGAACATGGTCAATGTAAAAGACCAAGTTGAAATACTGAAAAACACAGTATAAAAAGACCACTGGACATTATTGTAAAAATGTCAATTTTTCTCAGTAGTTTGCTGCACTGTGGAGATTTCTGTAGTAATTAAAGCTAAGCCACACACACTCGTTTCCCCCCCGAGGCTCTGTATTTGCACAGATTCATATAGTATGTAAGTGTCGATGTGAGTTAAAAGCTTGAGTGCTCGCACACACAGCCTTTTGTAACATGCTCAAGCAGCTTGTCTTTCACATGGTTCATTCCATAAAGCGGCCTCTTTCAAGACCCGACAGCAGGTGGAAAATCTGTCTAAATGAGTCCACACATCATTTACATCAACAAGTTCTCATCCTGCTCCCCTCGCCTCTGTCGCGATACAACAGTTCCCTGTTCGTCACTTCTCTGCCCTTTCCTTCCGTCTGTTCTGTTATCACTCCAGGCTCCTCTCTCACTTCGTCTTTTCTGCTGTTCAGAGAGCCCACAGCATATAATGAAGGGATAGATGTTAATGTAGATTTGTTTTTCACTGAAGTGATTAATCAAATAGTCGATCGAGAGGAAATTAATCGACGGCTAAATATCAAACTTTGTTGGTTCCAGCCTCTTCAATGTCAGGGTTTGCTAATTTTCTGCTACTTTTCTTTATCGTTTCTGATATTAAATGAAGAGTCTTTGGGTTGGAGTAAAGAAGCAATATCTAGATGTCACTTTGAGCTCTGGAAGAACGTCATGAGCATTTAAAAAAAAATTTTTTTACTGTTTTTGACAGTTTATAGAGTAAATGATTAATCGATTGTGAAAAGACTCGTTACAGTTATATATGATTTTAAAACAATCATTTACCATTACAAGACAGAGGTTGGTCAACAAAATTCCTCTTTAATGTCTGTACTATATTCTTCCGACAACATTTATTTGTAGAATTTATTGTGGGGATTTAAACGGATATAAAGGCCAATATAGTAATAATTTGGAGCAGGTAAATACCTCCCAATGGTGGAACTACTTTGCCAAATTGTTCCCTCTCTTCTCTGTTAAAAGGTTGCACATGCGCATGTTAAGTCGGGTGATGAATAAAGACATTTATGGGGTAAAGCACAAGTAAACATTTTAATTAACCTAGAAACAGGTTGGGAACAAAGAGGGCTGGTGAAAATTAACCTTGGGCAAGAAAATTTTTGAAGAAGTCAGAAAGTCGTAAATTTACAAAATAAAATGTGATTTTAGTTGATTCCTTTAGAGGATAGACATCAGAAGAGTGATTAACTGCGCCACAGTCAGGGTCAAAAAGAATTTTGTGACGTACTTCAGTAATGGTTTCAAAAATGGGGAAATATCTTCACCTTTTGGCCGTTCTGCACCACATGATCATCAGTATCAGGACTTTGAAGAGAGGTAAGGTAGCAAGGTAGTGTTTATTCTGAAGAAAGAACTAAACACACTTGGAGGAAATCGCCTCCTTTGCGAGGGGGTCTAAGGACCTGTCGTAAAGCTACAACTAGATTTTTGTAAGATTCCAGCTTTTTTCTATTAGATTCGCATCTTTTTTTTTCCTCCAAAATGTATGACTTAATTCTCAAAATCTAGAAAAAGAAAAAAACTCAATGTGGCCCTAGAACTCGATGTAGGGTCCTGCCTTGTGTGGCACTAAATTAAATCAGGTCATGTGACTAATTCCTTGCATCTTATATTGAAATAATCACTTTATCCACTAAACAAAAAAAGATGAGTTGGAAGTTTGTGATTGTGTGTTTGTGTGCTGAGACTTTGACCTTGACTACGGTCTTTCATAGAGAGGCTGTTCTGTGAATGGCTGTGACTCACCCCCACCATTCACTGGTATGTAACAGCCCATAAAGCATGCTTAAATCCCACTCTAGTTTCAGGGAGTGGAATACCCCCCCCCCCCTTGCCA
>KV751334.1:29212103-29214603 GCA_001698575.1 Mola mola
CTATTTGTGGAGACGTAGAGCTAAACTGGTATGTTGTGGAACTGCTTTTATGATTACGGGGGCAGCATGCACCTGTGATGGATCCTGCTCATGAATTTATGCTCCCTGATGAAATATATTGGGAGTGAGATTATAGTAAACAGTGTTTCCCTATAACACTTTCAATAGACTCTGTCTTGTGAAAGCTTTTTATAGGTAAATGAATGGTCTTGAGCTTTAATGGCAAGTTTTACCTCACAAACACAAGCAACTTTGCTGTCTTCCGATAGCTGGCTTCTCCGCTCATCTACATGACACAAGAGTAATCAACTCTGGTTATTTGACTCCGTTTTTGTTGGGGCCCCCCCCCCTATGGTTTACTTTGATTTATTAAAAATTGCGAACTTTGAATCATCTTCACTTAAAGTGAAGAACTTCCGCACCAACGACATGTTTATGTTAGTGTGTGGCTGTATGTGCGCAGCTGCAACGGTATTGCACGCAACATTGTGCTTATGACATGTAGTGCAAATTGGAAATATTGACTGGCTGGTGTCCGGCCAGCACTGAGCACGCTGAAAATCGTCCAATTCCAGCCCCTATGTGGTCAGCCAGTACATCTTTTGTCTAATTTTGTCTCAAAAGCGTATGAGTGTGTGGCTGATGGCTGTTGCTGATTGCACCATGTATGAATCGATGTGTCGTCTCTCTTTCAGGGATTAAGATTGGAACCCGGCCTGCTGCGATGCTGTCACATCCCGTGCGGGAGCAAGCCCATCGACTACGCCGTCAACATCAGCAACAAGCTGCTACTTGACATCCGTCGCTATATCAAAAAATACTACGCTGTAAGTATTTGTGTTTCTGTACAATTTGTACTACATATTGCTTATAAAAATACCAGATTTAGGGCTGGACGGCTGGGCGAAAAATCTAATTAATTCAATTGCTTCAAATCTTTTTTTTTTTTTTCCCTTAATTTAGTACAATAGTAATAATAATACTCTCGCAAATGCTTTTTTTGTTGTTATAATGTGCTTATAGTTCTAATAAAGAAAAGTGTGATCGTCTAAAACATTTTATTTTATTTACCCAATATCGTCCAGGCCTATATAGACGCAACTCAAATAGATGCCTTATGCACGCTAAAATATTTTGGGTGTTGTTGTCAACCAACATCTATCAGCACCTTCCAAATGAAATTAAATCAATCCTGTAGCTGTAAAGATACTAGGTTTTAATGTTCCGACACTGTGCTTTTTCTAACTGAACGGTCAGAAACCAAATATGGATACAGCTCCCAGTTCAGCCAATTCACAACAAAAGAAATCTCATGGCACTTGATATGTAGAACAGGTCACAACCAAAGTCTTTTATTTTCAGCTAATTTCAATATTTATAAAGGAAAATAGGCAAGCACATTATGCCACTGGTGAAGGAAAAACCTTGGTTCTAGGTGAGCAGCCATCTGCCTTGACCGGTTGAGAGAGAGAGAGAGAGAGACACAGCGAAAGCTGACCTAACATTTTCAAACAAAGAACACCGTACTCTTTGCAAAAGAAAATGAGCCCCAGATCAATTTGAAGAAGCATGATCTATGGAAATGCTGAAATGGTCATTTTTTGAGTAAACGATGCAATCTTTTTAGACATTAATTTTAAATATAATGATAGAAATGAGACGACCGGGTCATTGTAGAAACTAAAAAAATGTCAAATCAAAAATATTTGATTTCAAATATCAAGCAGATTTGTTTCAATAACCTGGTATTACTCTTGGTACAAAAGAATATCCCAATGTTTCCTTTCAAGCTTCAGAGAGTGAATGCTTTGGTCTGAAGAACACTTACATTATGCGAGGGGGTGGAATAATTGGATCATTGACTGTCTATATTTTTAGATATTCACATTTTCTCTTCTACAGCTAGAAGAGAATACGTTCAAAAATATTGCTGCATGGTGAAAGATGTGTTGAATGGCCAAATGTCTAAATACAAACACTTAATTTAGTTAACCAAAATCTAACAGATGCCCATCGGATATCAGAAAAGAAGACTTTATACTTGGTGAATTTCTCTGAAACATTTGAAATGTGCAAAAATATTTGCCATTTTCACTCAACAAAGTTAAATCAGTTAAATCTGTCTTTTCACTCCAGCATTATTAACATTTGTAATATATGAAATGGCAACACATTTTGTCCTGTTTAGACTAGGGATGAGCATTTCAAGTTTCAACTTTCATACAGTTAGGGACTCTTGAGGATTAACCACAGTAAAAAAAAATAACCCAATCCAGATGAAGACACAACAGCCTGGGGAAAATCACAGCCTTATTTCTCATTTTACCTGAAATCACACAACAGAATCACATCTAGCATCACGGCAAAATATTCGCTGTGCTCTCACATCAACTAAGTCATAATGATGCTGGAAACGCTTTTTACCAAATTCACAACACAAATTTATAACTTAGTTATAAGTGCTGTCCACGAATCTGTGGTCAGAGAAAGTTTTTCAGCA
>KV751334.1:29219603-29231803 GCA_001698575.1 Mola mola
TGATAATTAAACCCATACACTGTTTCACAGATGACAATTTTACAATAGTTTTACTTTTATTAAATGGAGAACATGGGCGGCAAAGATACACAATAAGGACAGGCTACACCCACGTTATTTTCCCATTAAAGCAAGGACTGGGCTTACATGTATCAATCGGAAGAAGAAGATTAGGTTAAATCTTAAAGTGCAAAATAATAACACATCTTAACAAAGTGGAAAGAGAAGTGCCTTTTTTTTTTTTTTTTTCAAAGGAACTATAAAACTAAAGAAATTCAAAGCACTGAATGTGATAAAATATGCTCTACTGAAAGCATAAAGTCGCTAAAAATTATACCTGCGTTGTTATGATCTTATTTTGTGTGAGGAAAACCAACGTATTGACCTTGTGAGCTTTCTGAAAGGTGTTATTTTGTTCCCTGAGGCGCTAAAAACTCTCCAATGTTGCGCTTGTTGCACAAATATACATGTATTTGCAGCAGAGGGGAGGTGGATCTGCCCTGCTTGTCGCGCCACCAGCCGAGTATTTCTGCAATTGACAAAGCCAAAATGCTCCCAAAGGCTCGACGTAACATTCAGTTTAGCCACCAGTGCAGTCTCCACTGCTCCCGTCTGAGTGTGTGACGAGGTGAGGTGATGACATGTGCAATCGTGAGGGAAACTAGCCATTCACCGTGGTTGGTTTGTTAATCGCACAACTATTCATTTTTTAGTAGTTGTGTTGGCTGAGTTAAGATTTTGTCATGTGGTAGGCACTATATATGGTGAAGCGTGCGATCGGGATGTCTCCCAACATTATACATTTTATGTAAATTTGTATATTCTGAGTTAAATCCAGGTTTGAAAATTGATCCTGATCCAGATCTAGATCACAACCAGAAGGTATCAGAAGTAATTAATTCATCTGCTCATACCCAAGCCACATGCCACATATCATCCCAATTATTGATAAACATTTAAAAAATGTGTGTTATCTTAGAGTGATATAAGAATTCAGATCAAATATTTTTGTATCTAGAAGGTCCAAGTTCCTTTAGTCAGAGAAGGAAGACCAGAAAAACGATATTACGGGGTAGCATGGAAAAATAACAACATGTCTTGGAAGATAAATCAAATCAAATCAAATTTTATTTGTATTGCCCAAAAACACAAATTACAAATTTTACAGATGTGACACCTTTGAACCAAGTGAGGAAAAAATTAAAAAACCCTAACCAGGGAAAAATAAGAAACCACAGGAAGAACCACAGAGGAGGGATCCTTCTTCCAGGGAAAGACAGATGTGCAATAGATTTCAGAACAACATAACGATAACAGATTAGTTAGAATGTATGTATGAGCTCATGAGTCAAAAATCCATGAGAAATCTCTTGACCCAGAAGCAGGTCTAGTTTGTTGGTTCAGGGGAAACAGTGGTCCATGTATCCAGATGTGTGTGAGTATAAATCCAGAGGTATGTGAAGTCTATTGATCTCTTGACCACAAACTCTTGATGTCTATTGATCCAGAAGCAGGTGTGGTGTGCTGGTCCAGAAGTTGTTGTAGTCCATGGATCCAGATCTGAGTGTTGCTTGATGAAGTCAGTGGGTCCAAGAGTATGTAGAATCTATTAATCCAGGTGTATGTGAAGTCTAGTGATCCAGATGCAGGTATAGTCTGTTGGTCCAGAAGTCATTAATTGTAATCCGTGGATCCAAGTCACAAGCTCTCCTGTCCTAATGTGGGCTCTGGGTGTCAGGCAGGACCACAGCAGCAGCTCCTAGAAAACCTGCAAGATGATAAAGCACAAAGGTTCTGGGGAAGAAGCAAGGTTAATATAATGTTTTCTTAGGATATGGACATTTAGAAGAGCAGAGATGGAGTCAGAGTCAGAGGGGGAGGAGAAGAGAGGAGCTCAGTGTATCATGGAGTGTTCCCCTGGCAACCTAAGCCTATAGCAGCATAACTAGGAGCTTGATAGGCCAGCCCTAACCATAAGCTTTATCAAAAAGCAAAATTTTAAGCCTACTCTTAAAAACAGAGAGTGTGTCTGCCTCCCGTACCGAGACTGGAAGATGGTTCCGCAGGAGAGGAACCTTTATGTCGTGAACCACAGAAGCAGCAATTTTTTCCCCCCCCACCAAACCAATTTCTCAGAGCCAAACCTACAGAGTAATGACTTTTAAAACTGTTCAGGTTCTTTAGTTTGATTCCAGAGATAAAGCCTGTAATTTAAAGCGAATTGTCATATTCAGGTGACTTCAGGAGTAACTTTGTCACATTGGCTGTAACTTTCCGTTTAACCTTTACTACAAAAGGTGAAATTTTACTTGAGGTACAGTATATTGTCATGGCAGTGTACCCCTCATCTCATAACTTCTCCATGCAGTTTATTTATGGCTATCTCAATGTTCCCATACCTTGGCCGGCTCCCTAATTTTATCTACATAGGTAGTTTTACAGCCATGAGTAAGAGGACATTGTTATTAATGGGTTTATTTTTGAGTTTTACATATTAATAATCTATATTGTTTTGACTTGTTTAATGAGAATATTGTACATCTCTATAGTTTATTATCACATTATTATGATTCATGTCTGTTCAACATGAGGATCCAAACTTTAATCTGGTGACAAATTAAAAAAAAAACTGAAATGTGATTCCAAAAGTCAAGACATAGTTTCATGAGAAATATACACACATATACAGTATATATATATTTAATGCACACTGTTAAATAAAGTACACAGTATTTTTGTGCTGCCAACAAGCCTCCTTGCCTCTATTGGCCATTCAAGTAATTGATTTTGCTGTTAACATTACTTTGAATCTTTCATATCTTGATATTATCATCATACATTGTGGAAACTACGGATCATGAGTCATAATGAAAAAAACTCGAACTGCACTGCTGACCACAACCTTTTATGCAAATATGAATAAGTCAACAGTGAGTCACTTAACTAACAGATATCTTATTGACTGCTGTAAATCCAACCCAGACTTGATAACCTTGAGGTAAACTTTGAGGAAGTTAACCTCCATTATTAGTACAGCCCTCTGGCCTCTGACCAGTTAGCCAAACACTGACAGAACTTAAAAATAGCTGGTGTTTAGAGCTGTAGTATTTTCTCAATCATTTACTCTATAAATTGTCCAAAAAAAGTGAAAAAAATGCGCATCACATTATTTTCAGAACCTAAACTTCATCTTTAAATTGCTTCTCAACCAACACCAACCAACAGTTAAAACAATCCCAAAGAATCCTTACGTACTGTCAGAAATGTCACAGAAAAATAGCTAATCCTGTCACTTTAGAAGCTGGAACCAACAAATGTTTGAAGATTTAGCTTGAAACCAGACTGGAAGGCCTATTCGATTTTCAAAATAAGAGACTCTAATTGTTGCAGCTGTACTGCTGTTTGCTCTCGTCTGCACGTTAGTCGGCAGAGTCGGAGTAGTTTTGCAAAGAAAACTGGGAGAAAATTGTAGCCTCAGTGTGTGTTGATGCAAACGCATCTACACGGATTTTATTGGTTGAACTTTTTTTGTCATTGTGTAACCCAATTTCAGTTTTGTGTTACAGTACTTTTGATTTTAACACATGGAGAGTTACTGTTGTTCACTGTCAATGCTTAATTACACCCAAAGTGACTTAAAGGTGAAGACATTCAAACTTGGATACTTTTTTGGTTTATTTTTTTCTACCTTTTCTATGCTGAAAGTAGGCTTCAACAACTTTGGTAAATTTATTGTTGTAATTGGGTTTTGTCATTTCAAGTTCACTTCATACACCAGTTTGTTCACCTTCGGTACGAAAAACTGTAGTTTGAAAAAAAAATCTTTATCATGTCTTTTGTGCCTTCTCCAAATCATCAGGAGACGAGACAAAGCCAAAACATAAAAATCAATCAGACAAACAGTTGATTCTGCTCTGTGTGAGAGGGTGTGATGGAGAACCAGGTGCTGGGGGTTTTAGGGGGTTTATTTTGATTGAATTGAAGGAAGGAAAGACAGTGGGATCGGTTGAAGGAGAGTAGCAAAGGCGTTGATGGTGGTGGGTCTAAAGCTCTGTCATTAGTTGGGCATTAACCCCCTCTGCTTTAAACCCCCTTTTAGTAATGACAGGGCATAAGAAGCGGAGGGGGTTGTGGTTTCTGGAAGAATACGGGTCGATTGAGAGGGTTAGACCACAGCACCTGCCCAGGGTCACTGTCTCACACCAGGGGGTCCTAACTACTGCCGTTTTAGCTGTCTATTGCTCTGCCTGTTTGACAAGTAAGCACAGAGCAGGACTTTGACGCCCAGCTACCGATGATACATTCAACTTTTAAGTCTTTGCGAGTCCCTCTATTTCTTTCTCTGATTACTTCTCACTTCACTCTGAATCACAGCAGCTTAAATGGGAGCAACAATTTTCAGCAAGTGCCTTGAGGCGACAAAAGTTCTACACCCTTTTCAAGAAAAGAAATGGTGGCATTAAGATATTTTGTAAATACGTAATCACAGAGTAAATGCTGCTGTGAACGTTTCTGACTCAACCTTCTGTGTCCGCTCGATGGAAACAAACTGTAATGTGGCTTTTTCCACCAGAGATGACATAGGATGTGAAAGTTATTTCAAAAGAGTGCTGTAGTTTTGGAAACTCATTGGGCAAATTTATTTCTAAAAGTTGTTTTTGAAAACTGTAATTCTCATTAGTTTGTTTCATCACAGTATCGAAGTGGTCACAGTTTTATTTTATTGTGTCAATTAGCGACTTTATCATCATTTAATTGGTAGGTCCATAAAATGTGAGCAAAAAAACATTAGATTTTGGATTTAAATATCCTCTTTTGTCTAGAACTCCCAATATGTGGTATAATCTAAAAGGAGCAAATCCTTTATTATCAAAATAATCAGTTTTTCCACTGAATAATCCACCGTTGCGTCGCAGTTTGTGGAAGTAAAGTGTCTGATTGACCTTTTTGTAGGGCTGGTTGGTGTGTGAGGACCAGGCCTGCCAGTACCGGACCAGACGTCTGCCCATCGCCTTCTCCCGTCACGGGCCAATCTGCCCAGCCTGCACCAGAGCCACTCTCAGACCCGAGGTACGACGACCACAAGCGTCACAATTCACAACACATAACTATGCTCTACTGTATTTTTGAGGAATACTAACTTGTCACAAACAAACACTCTGGCCTGTGGAGGATCCCCGCACCAAACCACACATGCTGTATGTTTGTCCAGCTGGTGGTGCTATGGAGCTGAGGTTTCTCCTCTCATATGTGCTGTACATCTTTACTCTTTAGTGTCATATCTCTCCTTATATAATATATATATACATGTACCCTCATGTGTGGCTTCATGTTTTTGTGCTTTGGCCATTAAAAGCATTTTTCTGAACTCATTGTTAGTTTGACCGCTGGATTAAAAAAAAAAAAAAAAAAATCACACCCTTTCAATTTGAGCATGACAGTACAATCACTTTTTTGTCTTCTTTCTCTCTGTCCTACTCTCACCAGTCCTGTTTCAACTTAAATCTTTTGGCAGTTTCTTTTTTTTTTTTTTTTTAACTCACATGCTCTGCCTGCTTTGCACCGTCTGACTCTGTGGTGACAGCTCATAAACCAAAAGGCCAATTTCTGCTGTCACTGTAGCCACTTAGGCGACCATTGCAGTCCCTGAGGGCCGTGGCACTTTAAACTGCAGGTTAGAATAAAGCATTTCCCTCTCCCTTCTCCACCCTAAAACCTGAAGCCTCGCTTCTTTTTACGTGCCACCTGACTACACAGTCTGATGTTCGTCGTAACCGGCCCCTTTAATCTACAATGCATCCGAGGAACAATGGTCAAGACGATTATAGCAATCGCAATAAATAAATTCGTAAACTGTGAAAATGTGAGCTGGTATCTGCTGGTAGGAAGGTGTAATGGGGGATCGTTCTGAGCTGGCAGCAGAGGTAGTATCGGCGATGAATTGATGAGTCGACAGGATGGGACAAGGGCTTTGAGGAGCAGCTAACAGCAGTTCAGTCAAAGAGGACAAATGAAATTGCAATTGAAATTGAGGTGACAACATGTAACCCGTGGATCAACCGGCGTATACTGTAACTAACGGAGAGTAATTGATATTATTGTGGAGTTATTATAATACATCTTTAGAGAGCACTGCTTGTTGCTTTTCAAAAAATGTTATACAATTTATCAGCACCATTGTATTATGCCATCTCTTGTTTGTTTGCATCATTTCAGGATTTTTGCCGCCTTTGTTTTCAATGTGAATTAAACCAAGGCGGTGTAAAGAAGGTTCTTTATTGCAACAGTATAATTCTGTTCCACTCTGTCTATTACGACAGATTCTATAAATGTGAAACAGAACAATTTTGAGGTGAAAATGGTTTCGAAAAAAGAGTTGCTAGCTAAATTCGAAGGAGAGGCTGTTGTGCTGCCACACGAAGCCTCTCATGTGCTGGGATGATTAGTTGGCCAACCTGGCCGAAAAGCACAACGTAAAATGAAAAAAAACGCAATAAGTTTTGAAATATTTTGCCTAAGAATTAAAAAGCTTGAGGCAAGATAGCCACAGCATTGCGTATAACTGCTACTATTTTCACAGTAAACCAAAAAAATAAACCTCAACAGGGAAGCACTGCACTACTCCATGCTGTATTGTTGTGTCCTCCAAAATTTTATCCATTTCAGCAAACACAAAAATTAGCACCGACCTGCTGAAGTACTCTTAGGCAAGACTTTAAATCCCCAGTAAATGTTTCCGACCCTCGCATATGACCCCCTCAGAGAGGTGTCCCTCCAAGTGAGTTGATAAAACTCAAGCAGACTTTTCTGTATTAGGTAACACTGTTAGCTGAATTGAGTCAGCGCGTGGAGATTAATTGCCCGCTTACATATTAAATTGCTGCCAATTGGGCAAATTGCTCAAGAGGCCATTCATGTCTGAGCTGGTGGTGGATCATCTGTTCTCAAGCAGCCGGGGGAGAAGATGAGACCTCCGGCCTTCCTTTCTCTTAAAGTTTTTCTTCTCCTCCTACGTGTCCTTTTGCCTTTGATCTGCCGGTGTCTTCCCAGATTATCACACTGCCTGAACCACCAACAGGGTTTCCTCTTTGTGTATGAAAAACACTTGTTTGTGCCAGAGTTATTGTTACGGAGCGTCTTGTTTGTGGCTCCGCACCTTCCGCTCTTGCATAATGGCATTTATCGTTGCTGTGGGGGCCATTTCTCCTCTCTCCTCTCTCCTCTCTCCTTCCCTCCATCCGTCTCTCTCTCACTCTGACCCCCCTCCCCTTCGCTGGACACAGATTCAGAGCGTGATCTGATCTCCATGTAATGGGAGAGTAATAGGCACTCTGCCTTGATTGGTTGGTAATTTGGGGGAGTTATGCACAGGTGCAATTTGTAATATTTTCAGTAAATTAAATTTCTTTCTCTTCCTCTCTCTCTCTCTCCCTCCACAGCGCTTAACTCAAATGGGCTTTTTTTTTTTTCCCCCATCACAGTGTCTCAAATGTGTGTCCCGACTTTCCTTTTTTTCCCTCCCCCTCCTCCCTTATTCAATGCTTTCTTCACCCGCTACTTTCTTTTCAGTTTCTCTACCTCCTTAGCTCTTAGACTCATTTCTTCTCCTGGCGCGCTCTCTCTCTCTCTCTCTCTCTCTCCCCCTCTCCCCTCCTCCTCTCACCCTCCCTCTCTGTCTCTCTCTTTTTTTCCCCTCGTTTTATTGATGTACGCTCAGGCGCCCATTAGAGCTCCCTTTTTCCCTCTAGTGGAAATTGCAGCATGTTAATTTTCACACAAATTACGGCAATAGCAGGTATCTCTATTTGATACATTATAGCAGGAGCAATCAGAGATAATTGAGTGCCTTTCAGAGGGAGACGGCTGCATTCACTGCCGGCTCAAAGCTGCCCCATTATCGCCTAATCGCTCTTTAAACACTGAATTTTGCCGAACAAAAATTCTTGTCATAATTTTGCTTAAGTGTATTTGGAAATCACAGTCCTTTGAGCGAGGATAATTGAAATCAAATCCCTTTCACTGGAGCTGACATTTCTACATTTCCCTCCAATTGAAATTAATTTCAAAAATTGAGCATGAATATCTTCAAATAGCAGGCAATTATGCCTTTCAATGGGGAGAAATTACCGGTGCTGAATCGTTGGAGGCTTGCGGGCGAGAGCACCAGTTAAATGCCTTTGTTTCCCGTTGTGTTTGCCTAGTAAAGATTTACATATATTGACTCATTATAGTGTCTTGTGAAGCTGATCGGCGTGTCTACCACAACCGGCAATAACGCTCATTGCATCTAAAAAGCTCAAGAGTTTTAAAGCCTCGTGGCCTCGCAGCTGAGGGAAAATGTATGTTTGTTTCTCTCCGTCTCCCTCCCTTTCTCCCTCCCTCTCTCTGTCTGCAGCTGCGGCTGTGCGAGGCCTTGGATATTGTAGCTGCAGTATTTACAATGTGTGGAAAAGTATGTGTCACCGTGGCCCTGTTTTGTGTCCCTGTCGCACTGCTGTTTTTCTGCAGTTTTTCAGTGGCCTGCACGCTCTCCGTCCACTCTAAACTCTTGTTTTTGTTTTTTTGCCTTTCCTCACATACCCACAGAGACGTATTGTCACACTGACTACCTTTTCATTAACTACTTCACTAGTGTACTTGAGCGAAAGTTCTTTGGAGGTCGGATGTGTCTGTCTCTCCTGTGTGTGTGTGCGTGTGTGCGTGTGTGTGCGTGCGTGTGTGTGCGTGTGTGTGTCTGTGTCTGTGTCTGTGTGTGTCTGTGTCTGTGTCTGTGTCCTAAAAGAAAGAGACAGGTGCTTTAAAGCCTCTGAGGAAGGCCGGATTGCCTGTGTTGTCATGTGAGCCGTTTAAGTCTGTTTCTCTGTGATTAGGATCAATTTGTGTAAATTAACTTTTTTCTTGTTTCTTTGTTTGATTCGGTCTCCATTCTTACGTTTGACTTAACTGTGTTTGTGTGTATATACATGCACCAGGATGTGTGTGTGAGTAGGGGGGCGTCATTTGAGGGAGGAGGGAGGCAAAGGAGCAAGGGGTACGAGTTGGGGGGCCTGGAAGCGGGGGTGGGGGTCCTACGCTCCCGGGAGAGAGGCAATTTCACAGCTGGTTTGCTCCTTAGGCAGTCAGGCTGAAAATGCTGCAGATTTGTGGAGCAAATTGAAATGGTGTCAGTGCAGGAACAAAGCGCCATGCTGAATGACGAGGTAGGCGTGTGTGTGTGTGTGTGTGTGTGTGTGTGTGTGTGTGTGTGCGTGTGCGTGAGAGAGAGAGAGAGAATGAGTGAGGTGGGGTTGAGGGCCCCTAAATTCAATAACAACCCTGTACCATTTTTGCCACGCCTTTCTGACACCTGTCAGTCACTCAGAATGCAGCGACTGGCCCGCCCACAATCAGCATTACATTGTGTGTTTTATTTTCTAGAGGAATAGGTGTTGTGCGGCGTTTGTGCCGACCGAGCTTGTTCAATCTTGGCAACCGCAGCCGAGGCTCCATTATGGGATGTGCATGGTTTGGATGTTGACTAGGCAGTGCATCAATGGTCAACAGCTGTGCGTGTCATGCGGGCAGCCATAGAAAGCTATTAAGCACCTATACACGCACACACACACACACACACACACACACACGCACAGGCACAGTTTGCATTAGATATTTTTGCCACTTGATTATCCCACAGCAGTAAAAACTGAAATTACAATTACGCACATTGTCGATTGGCAGGTATAATGGGCACACACATGCTTGCTTCACTCACTGACTCATGCACACACACACACACACAGATACTGACACTGAGGAATTGTCTGGGGATTTTTCCTGGTGGTAATAATAAAGCACTCGGCGCACACCTGATGGCAGTGTGGGGTCGGGGCTTAGCGTGCCCTCTCCAGCGTAGCAGATAAATGACGAGCCAATAACTGCAATTAAACATGCAGTATAATGGCTAATCAAATTGACAGCCTCGGCTGTTCGCATGCCTCTCTCTCAGTAGCTTATCACAACAAACTATTATGAGGGAGGGTATTTCAGGGCCTGATCCCCTCTTTTCTCTCTCTCTCTCTCTCTCTCTCTCTTTCTCTCTCTCTCTGTCACTCTTTGCTGTTTTAATTCTAGTGTAACAGTGGGAGATGACTTGATCTTTTTCATCCTCTGTCTCTCCTCTTTTGCTCAGTCGCTCCCTCTTTCACACCGACAGGCTGTCGTGCGGCTCTGGTTAATTGCAGTGGAGATTAACAAAGCAGGCAAATTTGTTTTCTTGCTGTACTGTGTCACAGAGGAAGGCAGACGTTTTTAGGGCAGTACAGGCGAACTAGCAGGGCGCACTCACAGAGTTTTCTTACTTTTGGACAGTCGAATTTCTAGCCCAAAGCATCTACAGTGCATCATCATTGTTATACTGTCATGTAGTTTATCAAATGAATGCAACTTCTCGCAATTTGGATATTACACGTAGACATAATGTGATTGATCTGCACCTTTACTGTTGAATATGCTCTCTTGTAGACATTGGTCGGAGTATTGTTACAGTTCGTAATGCTTAACTCTAATAATTCTTCTATTTAGCTAAATAAATAAATGAGGATTTAACAAAACCAGTAAATCAGAAATCTTGCCAACATACTGTATGTGTTTCAGATAATAGGAGGTCATATTGAGTCAGAAAAGAAAGATGTGTTTTCACACTTTGTCAGCAGAATTGAACAAAATATTTTTATTATGAATTCTGGTTCATCAAACAATTACTGTATGTAAATACGTGACAAAATGGCTTTAATGTGTAAGATTTCTGTGTACTTTCAAATTGGACAAAAACGGGTGATTTTCACATTTGTGAAGCCGGAACAAACAAAAGTGATGTAAAAAAAAAAAAAAAAAAGTGAAACTATTTCTGCTAATTATTGTTTGGTTACCCTTTGTATGGTGAATTAATATACAGCTTAATCATGAGCTACTTTATCTAAATACCGAAGGCCTCCAATTAAAATCTACAAGTTGATGATCCTAAATTGTTAATGAGAGCTGAATGAAAGTTGAAGTGCAAGAATTTATCTCAGACGCTGTCTTACAGGAAACGCACAAAACGGATGAAAGACAGTTTAATATTTGCCTGCCATGGGGTTATTCACAAATCAGCATAAATCAGCCACAGCTGATACATGCCGCCGCTGCCATTTGTCATTTAACCTAATGATAGCACTGGTGTGTGCTGGCCAGTAACTACAGAATGAATGTTAGCTTTTCTTACAAGTGGAGATGAAGGCACATTTTGCCCACCTGTGTGTCACCAATGAGCTCATATTGTTATCTATTTCCAAACACTAATTTTCTCTCTTGCATGCTGTAAAATGGTTGAATGTAGAGCTCAGCTGCCATTATGTCTGCATGCACTGCAACAATAGAAGGCTGAAATGCATAAAATCCAGCGACACAAAATGATCAGCTTTATTTTAGCCAGTTCCACCCATTAACATTCGCCCTGATACTGAGTCTTAGAAATGTAACCGCCTGCCTTGTAGCCATTTTGCAACCATGTTATTGACACTTCTTGTAAGGATGCACCAATCTGATACACTCGATCTGAATTGGTATCATTTCTGAGCAGATTTTTTTGCCAAGTAGCTCTCATGTCACCTTTTATTGTAAAAATGTTCCAATGGGATACACAGGTTTCATTTTTAGGGAAAAGATTCAGACACTACAACAGCAACGTTTTTGCTGATTTTGTGCTTTTTTTAATCTGTGTCGGTCTGTGTGTGTTTCCTCTGCAGTACTCTGAGAAGGCTCTCTACAACCAGCTCTGCTTCTACAGATTCATCTTCGACTGGGACCACGCAGTTACAAAAGTACTCTCGGGTGATGAAAAAAGTAAGACTATTCACACGCATGCATTTCTTAGTCACTGTGCTGTCAGGTCATGTGCCTCAGTTTTAAAATTGTGAGATTTAAGTTTTGATCAAAACAAAACGACCTGCTTTTTTAAAAATGGGAAATTTACACTTTTCTCTCTGCATTACCATCTTTTAGAACAGGAATCAAGTCATTTGAACCACTCATGAAGTTAAAATTTTGACGTCCTTACAGTGTTTTCAAAAAAAAAAAGTACACGAATACCATAGAATTAGCAATCAATGGCTAAACGTAAATCTTTACCCCCGGGCTACACTTACAATATCCCCCAGGTGACACGTACACATGTAATGAAG
>KV751334.1:29231862-29244573 GCA_001698575.1 Mola mola
CGAGTCGACAGCCCTAATTTAGGAGACGGATTCAATCACACACACATACAGAATGCAAAACGCTTCAATCACTGGAGGAAAAACGGAAAGAGCCCTCAATCGCTCTCCCTCTGCCCCTACCTGCACCGTCCATCTCTACCGTTTTCTCTCCGTTATCTCTCGCCCCTTCTCCCTCTCTTGGCCAGGCACTCGTTTGGCTGTGTTGATTGAAAACAGGTTTTAGATTTGGGGAAATGATAGGGGGAGTAATGGGCTCGCTGACGAAAGGATAGCCCTTCTCATATAATGGGACATGGAGCATATATTCCCCCCCCCGCTTTGGACTCAAATGGACGCTACTCACGGCTCTGGGCGCGCTCAGTAGGCGTCAGCCACAAGGCCTCTTTCCCCGCAGTTCTCCCTGATTGATGTCACTTGATTAGAAAGGGCCGCTAGGCTGAGTGATTTATTTATTTGATTAAATATTTATGTATGTATGTTATTTATGTATGTATGCCTGAAAGGCTGCAAGTGCCTGTGTGCCGGACAGGCCTTGAGTGAGGCAGGGAAGGAGTGAGACAGCAGAGGTAAATATAACGTGTAATCAACAGATGACCACTCAGAAAATGGAGGGAGCTGGAATAGAGAGGGACAGGGTCGGTGTAGAGGAGTGGGGGAGGAGGCAAGGAGAACTAACGTGATTATAGCCTCCATTTTTGCTTTCTTTTATTTCTGACTCCGGCAAGATGCAAGAAATCACGGCCAATCAATTCCTGACTCGCCTCCTTTCCCTATTTGTTTTTGATCTGCACTGGGTTTTCCTTTTTCTGACATTCGGCCATGATGTGCCTCACAATTTACTACAGTGCACAGAATTAAACATGGTTTTCAAATGTTCATTTAACTATTATTATTTTTTAATCTCTTAGCTTTTTGTGGTAAAACCTGTGTGGCACATTGTTTTGTTTCTGTGTGAGGGCATTATTCCATTTGCTACAGTGCTGTGATATTGGCTGGATGCAGCTGTACAAAGTTAAATGTGCAAAGATTACTACAACAGGTTCAGTGTTGAACCGCTTTCAGACAATTCAGCAATCAGGTGGAGTGCAACCTCTGCAAGGTAGAGCTATTATGCCAAGTCAACAACAATGTGCACAGTCATTCAGCAAAAGGAGGTGACTTATATAATAAATACAGTCCCTACATTTATATTTAGCTGCAAATCATATTGTATCATATCATAGCGTAATGTGGTGAATTTACAGCAGGGATTGGACGGGTAATTCTGGAGCATTTTTACATCAGCTACTAGCATTTTGTCTTCCACTGTCACCCGATCAGTGTCACCAGAAATTACATGTTCTGTTGTTTCGCAACGAGACAGAAAGTTGAATGTAACCCGTAGACCAGCGCTCCCAACATTTTAGGTTTGAGACCCTTCAAAATGAAGTGATGCCTATTTGTGACATTATTTTATTCTTAATATTTTGAGTAAACTGAAATTAAGAAATGATGTACGTTTTACACAAGTACATCAAAGTGTAAGAGTACAACAAAAATAAAGATAATTTGAAGGTCTGTTTGAAGGTCCTTCTTGGATTAAACATCTGCCTCCTCTTGGTTGTGGTAAACTATGACTCCACTACTTTAGTCCCCCCCTGTCTCTGCTCTTTGCTTTACTCTCGCCTGCAGCTGGAGCGAACGGAACCTTACTTGATCTGCCATTTTCTGACTTTTAAACTAGTCTACTATATGCTGCACAGTGACAGGTTCTAATATAGTTCTAGTATTCAAACATACATGTTTGAAATAAACACCGATTTGCAGGAAGAAGAAGAAGAGCTACTATTAGTACAAGGTCGCCTACGAGTTGATGCATCAAAGTTTCATTTCTACAATGTTAAGCTCCACCCCCAGAAGTCATAAGGATTGGTTCCTCAGCTTTTCTATGTAGAAGACCCAGGCTGTCAGTTTGTTTTTTTGGAGCCTATCGGTGGGTGGGGGGGGGATTGCAGAATAAAAGCCTAAACCCTCAGCCACGACACTGACTGTTCTGGTCTCAACGTGTATCGTACATTAAAAAAACACCATGTTGATACATCAACATACATCCATACGATCAAATACATGATTTCCATCGTAGGTGATTTTAAAAGTTACCCGTGGCACATCAATCTTTTGTAACTTCCCAACCCCATCTGTGCAGTGTGACATTGACGTCATGAAAAAGTTCAACATGTTTCAATGAAAAGGCCACATTATAGCCAACAAGCCAAAGCCAAACCTTGCTTATGTCATGTTCTTCTGACATAATGCTTCAGCCTGTAAAACTTGCACCGTTAACGTGGTGTCATCGTCTCAACTAGTTGTGACTCTATGAGAAGTAATTTTACTGATCCTTTACCCTTTTTCAACTGGTGTGACAGAGGACAGAGCAAATTTGCTTGTGCCAAACTGGCTTAAGATGAGCCAATTTGGGTTTTTGGGGGCCAAAACGGGAACGACAGACAGTTAAATGAATCACCAACATGACATTTGTGCTGTGGTTTTTAGGCTCAAATAAGTACCTAAAGTTAAACATCTGAGTTTTTACAGTGGTGTGCAGAGTTATCATTCACAACAAGCTCCTGTGACCTGGTATCATAATGAAAATGTGTTCCAGTATCAGACTAATGCAAGGAGCATTTAAATGTTTCCATTGACATCAAGTCAAATCATTCTTTAATAACAGACCTAATTAATGATATAAGTGGCTCTTTGCTGTAAGTGATTTCCAAGTGGTGCAGCACACTTTGGATTACAGTTAAACAAGTCACGTCAAAGTGTGTTAATGTAGCGGAGGGTGTTTTACAAATTGGATATAACCACCAACATTGCGTATGTCTGTGCTGTAACGCATTCAATGTGCTATCATTTCTTTAAACTGAAGTGTAACTTGGCATAACACACAAAACAAGTCATAACTGAGCTGAATTATCGGTGTTCATTTATTAAATATAATAATGATACGATGTGTGACTGTATCAATCAGACAAACAACATTGTCACCCCACCAAACGATTAATATCTACACACTCATCTCACTTCTGTCTTGAAACGGCGGAGGATACATGTACACACACTCACGCTGCTGTAAAATATCCGTTTAAGGTGTTATCGCTCTGTCATGGGGCAGTAATAACCCATATTACTGCATTACACACCCAGGGGCCACACTGCTTGGATTACAGGGCGGAGACATACAATCCTGTACACTCTTCTCTCCTCTCCGTTGAGTCTTGTCCCTGTGGGAGTGTGTGCATTCATAGCAAAGAGAGATTTATGATCAGTGTTTGTGTACACCAGTTTGCCTTCGTGTCTTTGTGGTGGCGATGTGTTGTGAACATAAGTGGCTTCATCTGCTACTAGAAATGCTGCTCAGATAATACCCTATTAAGTTATTAATGGTCACAAGTCGTCTTGCAGAAGGAGTTTTTATACTGTTCACATCATCACGGTGAGAACGTGGACAGTTTTGTTAATTTTGATTTAATCCTATATAGCTGTGATTACAGGCTAAGTCACGTAGTTTAAATATTTATTCGCTGTTTAAGTTCCTCTTGTTAGGTAACTCTTATTGAAATCTAAAGTGGTTTGCTGCTAATGGGGATTTAGCTTTCAAAATATTTAATTTCCTCCCATTTTTAAAGAATTGGCTCTTATGCAGTCATAAACAGAGTTGAAATTGGAACTATTTTGAGCCTGTAGCTGGTATGTTGTGGTAGGAATCAGCCGGTGAGATGGTAAACTTGTTGCATTTTTCCTCCTGGCTCGGTCCAGTCACTCTGCACCTTTGAACTCGAGCCTCGCAGTTGGGTCAATTCAAGGTCGGATCCCATTCCGCGCCACAAATGAACCCTCCCAGAATTTCTCCTCTGCCCCGCACCTCATCCCGCTTCCTTTAAAGGGTCTTTCTGCGGTTATTTTGGTCAGCGTCCAAGTGCGGTTTGCTGGGTACAGTTCTGCCTAAATGAATCGCGCCAATGGGGGAAACCAATCCTGGAAATGCCGTCAAAGACAGGCGAATTAGATCCTACTAGTACAGAACCCGTTCAGCCATATATTGCTCAGATATTTATGATTTGTGCTGTGCACTGAACACATATAATAAAGCACATTAAAGTAAAATAACTTCACACAAGTAGAGCTTTGAGGTGAGTTCGAATGTGATTCCATCAGCGCAGAAGCGTGTGCCCACTGTGTTTGTGTCTGTGTGTGTGTGCACATTTGCAGTTCCGCGCCTGTCTTATCTACATGTACATAACATTTTTTTGTGCCTGATTGCTGCGGCTGAGTAAAACATGAAGGTAATTTCATCCGCTGCGGGAGAGCTCTAATAAATTATACACGCACAGACACAGAGGCATACACACCGTGGCAAAATCACGCTGTCCATACTGTAGCTGGGAACATCCCAGATCAATGACTTTCAAATCATTTCATGTCAATTCTCATCCCTTCACCACCCCCAGGTCTCAATCTTGAGTGTGGGCAGTATGATTGCGTGTGTGAGCAATAATGTAATTTTGCCGCATTGATAAAATATAAATTGTCCTTGAGCTGCGCTTTTCTAATGATCCATTTACCGACAGCCTCCCTGCCACTCTCAGCACTCCGCGT
The DNA here is from genome assembly GCA_001698575.1 of Mola mola. Taxonomy (NCBI): domain Eukaryota; kingdom Metazoa; phylum Chordata; class Actinopteri; order Tetraodontiformes; family Molidae; genus Mola; species Mola mola. The sequence goes on from KV751334.1 coordinate 29,236,501, forward strand.
TCTGCTCCTCTTCTGCCCTCCCACTCCTCTCTTCCTCTGCTGCTCCCATTTTCCTTCTCTCCCTTTTCATTTTTTCCCCTCTTTCTCTCCCTCTCTCCATTCTCCACGTTCCCCTCCCCGTTCTCCGGCGATACAAAGCGGGGTGGCAGAATCCACGGGTACGATTGTCAAATCAATTATTCATTCTGTGCAATTACACTCACACAAAGAAGTTTCCCCGTGCTCCGAGTGGTGATTAAATTAACTGCTATTCCAGCTGCCCGTCGCCACCAGCCTAATAGAATATTCATGGAGGCGACCGGCGGAATGGCCGATCTCCATTAACTTCATCATGCTCACTTAATTACAGGCTTGTTATTGTATTTACACCTAGTTAGAGCGTGCAGAGCCTCGATTTACTTGTGCCCAGGACCGCCAGAGTACACGCCAGTGTGTGACAACACCTAGTTAGAGCAAAGATAACCCCTGATACACTTGCTCCCTGTGCACGAGGAAGAGGAAGAAGGCGACTAATGCAATTAGGCCAGAGCTACGGTGTACCTGCGGTGATTCTGTCATTTTCCATCTTTCATTCCAGCCATCATCTCTTCTCTCTGACCTCCCAGCCTTCCCTCCAAAAACCGTCGCCACCTCCCTCTTCTCCTCCTTCCACCTTACACTCGCTCTTACAGGGAGGCCATTTATTTGAGCTGCACCACCCCACTGTGCTCCCGACTAGGCACAAGGTCTCTCCCTCTTTCTTTCCCTCTTTGTCTCTTAAATCATTCTTTTATCTGTTCGCCACACAGTGATTGAGTTGGAAAAGGGAAAGGAGTGATGAAGCCGATTGATGAAATGATGACATGATTGCTTTCGCTTGATCATGCGTCATTCCCCAGATAAATAACCTAGTTTGTCCGTCTGTCCCTCCATCCCCGTGTCAGTAACCAACACCGCCGTCGGTTTGTGTCATGTGGACATTTTTTAAATCGACTGTGAGACGGTGTGTGTTTAACTTCATCAGTCATGTGAGTATATTGTGTTTGTGTGCGTCCGCCACACTGTAGATCTTTGTGTATTTAATCTTTGCTCACTTGGGCAGTCAGTGGGCGGGTATTTATCCAGCAGCCGCTAATGCAGCAGGCAGGAAGGAGGAGGCGGGAGACAGGGCTGCGGGGATGCCAAGGACGAGGCAAGCGGCCATATGGAGCTTGTGTGTGCGTGCACACATTGAAGTAGATAAATGTCAGACAACGCACTTTTTAAATGTTTTCTTGTTAAAATACTTTCATTAACAGTCATGATGACCGTAGGCCTCATTATTGATGTCCAGGATTTAGATTTTTGCACTCAATTAGTCAGGTATCTATTAAAAAATAAGAGTCCTGTATGTGACTATTAACTGCATTTCATCTATTTCAGTGTACAATAAATAACTTTTTTCTGTTTTCAGAAAAAAACAATTTGATGACCCCACTTTGGACTTAAAAAGTAGCTGCAGCTAACGCTGCTAACTGCTAGCAAACATGCAAAATTTAGACTTTTTTCCCCTTTTGCCCTAAATGATCAACACGCCGGCTAAATGACTGGTTGCTCAAAAAGCAGCTGGGCTGGATTCTGTTACTGCTCCCTTTCCTGTTTGTTATCATTTTTGCTCCCCCTCATCACCTATTGTCCCATAGTTGACAGGTTATTGTTTGTTCAAGCCACTAGTTGGCTCGATATTGCATGTTTGTGACACCTACACAGTTCTGGAGGAACAGAAAAAGCTCTGCCTCGTTGAAAAAAATTCCACCTATGAAAATCACATTTTTGACCTTGTTAACATGTCTGTGGTGCTTTTTTTAACGTACTACGTAATACCATGACTGAAAATAACAGCCAGAGTCATGGCTGAGGATCACAGTCTCCAAAAACTGAATTCTGATGGTCCAGGTCTTTTACGTAGAAAACCAGAGGAACCGATGCATCGACTGCAGGCAACTGTGTACAAGTTGCTCCTCCTCTCGTTCCTGAGAATCTGTGTTTATTTCCAACATGTATGGCTGAATTACTTCAGTATTAGAACTTGGCACTGTGCGGTGTATAGTGGACTAGTTTAAAAGTCAGAAGATGACGTCAAAGGCCTGTTGTAGCCGCTGTAAAATATGAATGTGATATAGTCTGTGTGCCCCAGAGGAGAAATTAAAGTCCCTGCTGCCTCTTCCTGCATTCTTCAGAGCAGAGGTGTGAAACGCTCCTGTCACGCTGATCTAGCTGGATAACCTCAGAGCCGGTGGACATCAAAGAATTGATAGTTATTGACGTTCATGTCATTACGGCAGGGGGTACCGCTTGGTCTGACCACGTCACATGCTGCCACAGTGTGCGGTCTTGAAAAGCAAACCATGGCAAATCAACTTCATTGTCGATGTTGACTTTTTTCAAGCAACCCCATGGAGGATGACCTCGTTTATTTGAATTACAAAAGTAAAATTCGGATGGTGGCTGCCCACCTTCAACCCTGAAATGAATGTAAGGTCAGATCAGTCACCCAACAAACAAAACTTTCTGTCATTTCCATCCCTGCCTCTCCACCAGCGGTCCCTCCAGCCGCTGTTATTCCCGAGGCCGCTCGCCGCACTCTTTAGCGTGATAGCGTGTTATTACTTGGTTTCGTAATACTTCATCTACACTTGAGGCGCAGTACATGTGGTAAAGATTCGGTTTCGGTGGCTGCCCTGCCCGGCATTGCGGCTCTCACTCTTCTTCTCTTTGGCTTTATTATGGCCCACCTGACGAGATAAAAGGGACGAGATATTGACTTCATGCTCTTGTCGGGCCTTTGTATCGATCTTATGATCCTGTGTGTGTGTGTGTGTGTGTGTGTGTGTGTGTGTGCGCGCACACGCTGCCATGGCTCCCCTCAGTCCGATTCTTCAGTGCCCCTTAAAGTGATAGCATTACTAGGATAGTGCTCCGGTGGGGTGTAACTCTCCTCTGTGTTGGTTAATGACGAGGCGAAGCTGTCTGTCTTCCCGTAGGACTCTGCAGAACCCAATCATAGCAATACAGGGAGGCGAAAGAGAACCACTAATGGTTTCTAAATGCAAGAGCTCTTAAATACCGACGTTAATACTCTGGTTTTCTCTCCTCGCTTTGATCTCCAGAGCGTATGAAGCACCGGAGCGATGAAAAAGAAGCGTACCGGCGGCTCAAGGAGGTCCCAGACAAATCCTTGGCTGCCAGCGGCTACTCGGATGTCAACCTGGCCAAACTCTTCCAGGCTTTCTCCTCGCTCAAGTAAAACACATCTGCAAAGACGTCGCCAGCGGGATGAAGCTCCAGCATCTGCATCAAAAGCCCGAGATCCAGCTGCATCTGTTTTCTCCCACCGGCTGTCTGATTGCAGCAAGGATTTATGATTTTGGGCCTCCCGACATTCATATTTTCTTCTCTGAACCTAATGGGTTTATTATCCAACCCCCCCAAAAAAAGGCCAATCACACCTCTTCCCTTCTCCAGTTTCTTCAAATAGACCCTCATGAAGTGACCCCATCATCCTGACCCTGTATGGTAAAGGGGGAGTAGCAATCATACCTTAATGACAGACTATTGTGTGTGTGTGTGTGTGTGTGTGTGTGTGTGTGTATGCGTATGCATGGACGAAAAATTACTTATCCTCAGTGCAGCCAGTGTATTCCAAAAGCCACAAATTAGCCAATGATAGTGACCCGGGCCGGTAAGACCACCGGCTGCCCGCAGTGATCGGACACTTGTTCTGATTACCACCATTCATCCCGAGTGTCAGGGAGAGAGAGAGAGAGAGGATGCAGGGAGCGCTGGGGGTGAGCGAGGCCACACGTCTCTGCTCCCTCTCTCTTTTATCTCCGTCTACTGAAGAGCCGATCTTTTCTCTGTTAAACCGAACCTTTCACTTCCTCCAGATTGTGTTTTAGAATTTTCTCCATGTTCTGAGTTGTGTCGCTTGTGTAATTTTTACTCTTACCTGAATAAAAACTTAAATCGATACGATTAATTTGTGCTGGGGTGATGGCTCAAAAAACACGCCATAAAGGTGAACTTTGTCTGGTGAACCGGGCATCCCTTCAACGTGACACACTGTGACAAGTCCGCCTACGGTCACTGTATCCCTCCACCGTTTAAAATAATCCCCAATAAATGCACCTGTTCAGGGGATTCTTCCTTAAACCCGCAGGCGTTTCTTGTGGTCGGTCTTGGCCACATTAAAGGATCTGTTGTGGAAAAAATAAATCACCAAATTCTGGGATAGAATATTGGCAGGTGTAATCTTGACAGTTTTGCTCATTTGAGGTTTTGACTGTTTGTTTCAAATCCATCCAACCATCCATCCATTTTCTACCGCTTATCCTGTTAAGGGGTCGCGAATCCTCTCAATATTTCCGATTTTATATTGCAGTGTTATGATATAGGAAGGCAGAAATGAGTGGATCCGTGCAGGTGAGCCATGAGCATGAGGATGAGGTGCATTTCCTCTGCTCGTTGCTAAAGTCCAACCTGCTGCTTACATTTCTATAAACACTGCACGCCTCACAAATCACTTCAGACCACTGACTTTTGATGGCAACACTAAGTGGCCTAAACGCTTAAACCGTGATTCACTCTGTGTGTGTGTGTGTGTGCGCGCGCGCTTATTCAAAGCCTCATAACTTTACCTTTTAATTCAATCATATCAGAGCCTCCACTTCTCCCACAGTTGCTTGTTTTTCTTCTCTCTCTTGAATGTAATCAGCTGCAGCTCACATCCGCAGTCCTGCTATTCCCGCTTTCTTAAAGTGAGGCGGCCCCGTTTTGTCCCCGCAAGAATCCAGTCAAATTGAGTCCCCCCCCCCCCATTAATTCGACCCCGCTAAGCTAATAAGGTCGAACAAGTCTCTTTGTATAGTGCTGTTGAGCTTTATTGCTTGTCGTTTTGACCAGAGATGGACAAGCCAGGGCTTTGATGGGGGAATTAGTCCCCCATTCTGTCCGCGGCATTCATGGCGCGTCGGAACATACAGGCTCCAGAGAGGGTGTCGAAAGGAGAGGCGGCCCAGTCGCAAAGTGTCCCCCCTTGTCGGAACTGAAAGGCCGGTTATGAGACGATAAACCGCTTAATACACTGAGCTAATTGGATGAGAGCAGGAGAGACGCGGGGGGAGCGAAGGGGGGCGATGCGAGAGAGGAGCGCGGAGCCGTGGCCCCCGCCATTCAGCTCTTTTCATCGGGGCCGCTTCTCCGCCCGCAGGGAAGGAGAAGAGAAGAGAAGAGAAGAGAAGAGGAGGGGGGCGGGGGCTGTTCATCAAAGCGCCTTTTAGAGCTCCTCTTCCCCGGGACTGAGTGAGGACCGGACCTGGCTGAGGCTGCGGAGTGATTGGGCCTATTCTGCCCGGCGGGGACGTGGTGGGAGACCCCGGGAGGATCCAAATCACGGCCCAAATCAGGGCCAATGGCCTGAGGAGAAGGTTAGGGGAGGGGGTTGGTGCTGGAAATGGGACATGGTCTGCAGGAGGGGCTCTTTGGGTACCTGGAATTCACCTGTGAGGATGCAGGAGCAGCTCGGCGCATCGACACAATCCACATTATTTTTCTTTTTCGCATATCAGCATTCATTATCGCGATCACTCATGCAACGACAAACCTCCCAGGCCTCGTCTTGAATGACACACAGAGAGAGAGAGAGAGAGAGAGCACATCCAACAAGTTGTGAGTTTATTTAATAAAAAGGGGGGAAACGGGCCACATGCGCCTCGCGACGGCATTTCAATTTTCTCGCCTTTTTGCGCCGCAATGAGAGTTTAAGGCCCGGCTCCCAGCGGGTCACCCGCCTCCCGGATATTAGGGACAAATTGGTTTGCCATTCATTAGTTACATTCAGAATAAGATTAAATAAAACTCTCTAGACCATCTCATCTGAACCCTACAGGGCCGTGCAGGGGAAAAAACGCGCACGGTCCACTGCGCTTTAGTGAAAGAATGGGAAATTCAAAAAGAAATACAAAACAAAACTTAGAGCCGCATAGATTGTGCATGATGGTTCGTGTGCACGGGAGAAAATTGATGTCTACCCTCTTTTATTTATTTATTTTTTTCTCCAAGCAGCAGCTGGCTGACTGTTGTGCGCGGCTACATTTGGTTGTATTCATGCAGAAATCTCTCTCCTCCACCAGTCGGGCCTAATTCCCGCCTGTTTGGGCTAAATTGAGTGATTAACAGGTATAAGAACCTTTGAAACAAGCCTGCGGAAGGAATCGGGAGAGTTTAGTCCACAGAAAGAAAGGGGGCCTACATTAATCCGCAGGGTAATTTCACGCGAGATGCTCGGGCTCCATGGATGGGTCAAACGGGAGGAGCGTCACCATTGATGGCGTGTAATAGTCCCGTATTAGTGGAGATCCAGTGGAGGGAGGAGCGGGATTAAATCTCTGAGGTGTGTGTGAAAGCCATTTGATGAAGTGGTTTGTTACTTCATTAATGACAAAGGGGACTCGCTGGCATCGACGCGGAATTACAGATGTTAAAACCAATTTAAGGCCTTAAAAGGGCTTTAAAAGAAGTTTTGTGACGAGGGGAGGTCCTTCCCCCAGATAAAGTGGGTGATCTAATTGAAAACCCCTCGCCTTTGTCGCCTGTTTCACATGTTGGGGATTAAGCTCATGAATGTATGGTCGCTATTTTGTCAACTGCGCTGAGGAGGAGAGACGCACGCAGCGCGCTGGATTACACGTTTTCTCCACCTCTGATCTCTGCGACGAGGAACTGAGCTCTCAGAAATGTTCTTTTACCCCCAATAATATCAATGTAAGACAGGAAGCACGTTTTCTTCATAACACCTTTTATTCATAGTTCTATAATATTCTATTTCACATTGTTTCTGTTTCCTGGATTAGGTCTATGTCAGTCCTAAATGAATTTGAAAAGATAAATTTTTTTTTTTTTTTCCTTACCATTTCATTTATTCAAATTAGCATTATTAAACCAGGAAGCTGACAATCACTTCATAAGAAGAAAAGGTTTCCTCACTCAGCTGAGGGGGGGGGGACATAAATAATAATCTAAAAACCCTAATAATCCATAAACACAGGTGAAATTCTACACAGCTGGGCGACAATTCAATAACACCACACCGAGTGCAAGTTATCAAAACGCGGCCTCCTGAAATATACACGACCTTGTCTTGAAAATCGTCCTTTTCCTCCCAAGTTTACACAATATGTACAGTTTTCCCTCCACGCGGTCAGATCTCAGCTCTGCTCGTGTGTCCGGGAGTGAAAATAATAACAAATGAAGAAGAAGAAAAGATGTGTGTGTGTGTTGTGTTGGGGGGGGGGGGAAAAAAAAAATCTGAATCCTCAAACATCTCCAGTTTGATGTGGAGATTTTAAACACATGTGTACGTACAGTGGTGTGGCTGAGGGCGGCGGGTGGACGGCAGGAGAAGGGAAGGTCTGTGGACACTTTTCCTTTGGCTCTGCGAGGTGGGAGGGGGCTCCGACAAGTTGTTTATCAAGGACGCAGCCCGCGTGGATGCACACAGATTCAGCAGTGTTCCTCTTCAGTTTCCTGCCTGTGTTTGTGTGTGTGGTAAAACAGATCCCTTAGACCTACTGAAATAAATGGTACACCCCCCCTATAATATTAATTTAGGACAGATTAGCACACAAAGTTCTCAATGTGTAAAAAGGGACCCCGTCAGCTCAACCTCATGGGGTCGGGGGTCAAAGATCACAGGGGGTCCACTAATAAAATCATACCAACACATTTAGTGGATCATTTATATAAAAAGTCTGCATAAACAACGGTTCCGAAAGACATCAAGGGACCCCGTCAGCTCAACCTCATGGGGTCGGGGGTCAAAGATCACAGGGGGTCCACTAATAAAATCATACCAACACATTTAGTGGATCATTTATATAAAAAGTCTGCATAAACAACGGTTCCGAAAGACATCGATGAATTCCAATCAGTCTTTTGGTGTGTGTGTGTAGTTCAACTTGGGGGAGGGTCACTTCTCTTAGATACAAGAAGTAAAGGTTGGGGGCCACTGAGCTAAATTTTATCTAATTTTCTAATTTTCTTTATCTTTAAATATTT
>KV751334.1:29250008-29260599 GCA_001698575.1 Mola mola
GCCTGATTGGCTCTCACGCGTGTATGCGGGGACAGAGACGGCGCCGAGGCTCCTTTATATATTTTACATTAAACTTAATTTGAGGGGAACGGCGGCAAGACCCGACATGGAGTCCCTCTCCTCCCTGGAACGAACTGGGCTGCAGAAACGAAGCCCCTCAAGGAAAATACGTCCAGTTAGTCGGTTTGGTTTCTTCCTCTGTGTGTGTGTGTGTGTGTGTGTGAAAACAACAAGACAACAATCATCTGCACTCCAGGGACAAGACAGTGATGTTTCTGACAGCGTCAGAATATGTTTTATGACCTCATATTTAAAAAAACACAACAGACACTATTTTAGATTTTTTTTATGTGGCAGCGAAATGTGCAAGCAAATAATGACTAACTGGCACACAAAGGCAAGAATATTATGATTGTGGTGTTTTGTTTTATTTATTTATTTAGCTATTTATTTTGATTTGTTGTAATGCACATGTCTGCAGAATAAAATTATGACAGAATTACAGCAGTAGGTTATTTTTTTTAATAGGCTATGAATTAAAATGAATAAATTCAAGTTTTAAAGGGGTACATATATATATATAATTCATAAAGCCTATAAAGACAATGGGACCATTATTATTAGTGCCCGACATATATGTCAGTTGGCTCATACTATCAGCAGATATTGGCCCATCACAGAAATATCCGTGCTGGCTCATATTTTATAGATATTAACCAATTTAAAAAAAAATAAATAAAGGACAAAATGCAGGAAAAGACGCTTAGGATGATTTATAATGTTTCAATTTTCATTTAAAAGTTATTGTTTCTGTGCCCTGTGTTGAAATATTCTGCCTCCCTCATATTTTTGATAGTATAGTTTGTTTTGGGGGGAAAATCAACATCATTGAAGAAGGTTGATTCGCTGATTAATTTGGTTTTGATTAAATCCAACCAACGTTAATATTGCAACTCAGTTTTCAGCATCTGAGAAAACAAATATATTTTATTTTTGAAGTAGTTTTATTAGCAAAATGTGATAACATGCTGATGAAATGATGTCTAATCATTTCAAATGCTGAGGACATTACTTGATAATTACAGATTGGTTAAAATTTCATCCATCTTTTTGGAAATGATGCCAATCATCCACATCTGGGTCAACTGACCAACCTTGAGTGTTGGTAATGTGACTGTTGTTACTGATGTTTGACAACCTCATATGAGGTCATTGCAAAAAAAACAAACAAACTGTGTGTATACTGGCCGATATATTAACTTGTTTACTCCCTAATATTTGTATTGGCCCCCAACAAAAATAATAATAGGCTCTGATGATGGTTTTTTTTAATTATTGTAAATGTGGAAATATCTAAATAGTAATGACAACATCAGCAACTTGTAGCTTAAATTAAAAAGAAATGCAATGAAATAATGCAAGTGAACAGGAATGTAAGCCTGCCTGTGCTTATCTATCTATCTATCCATCTGTCTGTCTGTCTGTCTTTTCTTGCTCTCTCCATGAATTGCTGCTCTGCTGGAGTTGCGCTGGGTTGCGGGGAGCCCGAACGGCGCGCCGGGCAGGTGGAGAGAGAGAGAGAGAGAGAGAGAGAGAGAGAGAGAGGGAGGGATAGAGGGAGAGAGAGAGAGAGAGGGAGGTGGCTGTTGGAGAGATGGATGGAGAATGTAATTTTAAATGAAAGTCTATTTAACCCGCTGTGAATGGCGTGACCCTTATCCTCGCCTCGGAGCTCATCAGTGCTAAAAGGATCATTTTCAGAATTCAATCCAAAAAACTTCAGCAAGCTGCAATTTAGCCTCTCCTTTCCCCCCCCCTCTCCCCCTCTCTCTCTCTGTCTCACCCTTTCCTCCGTTGTGTATCTGCTCGGGTTGGAGCGTCGCAGCAACAAAAAAGGAAGGGAAAAAAAATCAAATCCTGAAAACAGCACAAAAGGTTTCTTTTCCTTGTCTATTTTGAAGCTCGATGACCCTTTTGAGCGTCATTGATCTGTGTAGTTAAGGTGCAGGGCGCCCGGATTAAAGGACATCAGTGTTCAACGTCCTTTTAACCATCTGCAGAAAGAGCCCGGTTTCATTCTGCCTGTGATGTTATCAGACAATGTGTCCATAATAAGCAAGAACATTAAACCTACAACCCAACTTTCGGTTTGTTTTTTCTATTGCGGTGTCACAAAACTTCCGAGCTTGTTTATTCCGCGCGCAGATCAATGTAATGAGTGTAATAACAATATAAAAATGTTATGCCTTTTCCCGCGCGCCCACGAACGGGCGTGCGTAATACAGACGGGTATTTAGAGTCGCTCTGTAATTTGGGGGCCACAATTTGATTCATTTATCCGCGCACTGTTATTAACCCCGCGGAAAAAGAGATGTCAGCCGCCATTTCAGCCAGCAGGACATCCGCGCTTTGTTTAAACGCGCTAATTACGCGCGGACATTAGAGTGGGACGGAGTAGCCGGGGCGCAATTTTCACATTTTCAATTTCTCTGTCTGTTTGACGTGCAGGTGAAGAGAAGGGCCGCCTTCTGCGGCGGCGCCGCCTCCTCCCCTGCATTTGCATAACACCCCAACCTGATGATTGCTGCGCACGGAGCAGTCTGCTATCACGCACCTCTGGGCATTTATCTACACCTCATTATCGCCAGACTGACGCGTGTCTGCGCCGCCTCGACTCACGTCTCGCTGCCACAGGGGCCATGGAAGTGGTGCTTCACAAGTCCTCCTCACGTGGTTTTCTGCTTGCAGATTATTCAACTGGCGCCATCTCCTGGATGCGACATGGAAGTGGCCGAACAGCTCGGGAGGGTTTGAATGGAAGGATACGCGCGGCTCCGTGGGTTTGTCACGTAATTCCGCGCACCTGCGCGTCTTTATCCCTGTTTGCCTTTTAATCCCCATCGACAATCTGGCCTATTTGACCGCAGGGAATAAAGTCATTAAGCCACAAAAACTGTCATCTTTATGTTACCCCCAAAAACTTTCTCACTGCGCAACATCCACGATGACTCACTCTTCATCCATCCTTCCATCCTCGCGGCGGGACATAATTGGACACTTGCACACGAGAGAGACCGATGGGAGGAAAAGGAGGAAAAGGAGGGAGGAGGGAGGAGAGGGAGGAGGGAGAAAGGAGCGCGCGTTGGGAGGCTTTTAAGGCGCGCGTGCGCAAAGTTAATTAGCGGTTATTAACAGGGCGCATAATGAGAGCGAGAGGGAGTCAATTTAATGACTTTGTTAGCGCGAGTTGAGAGCGACAGGCTACGATCGAAACAATGGAGACGAGCGCGCGCGCAGCCATCATGCGTAATTTCCAGCGGTAATGCGGGCTGATCACAAACAAAGGCTTCTAATTCCGTTCAGCCGACTCGCTAATTTCTCCCCGTGTAAGGAAAATAATTAATGACTCAATGCTTCAGCAGAAGTAGCTTTTCTTGTGGGGAGGGGCTTCAGGGCTCCGGGTGTGGGTCCCGGATGCCTCGCGCGCTGACCTGTAATTATTTACATCACGCATTTGAAAATGGATGCCCCCTCCCGTGGTCTGCGTGCGGAGGAGTGAGGGAGAGGAGCCGCCAGGTCTTCATCCCTCAGGTGAATTGTGCGTGGCAGCAACACGGCTCAGGTTTTTCGCCACTGGAACACAAGGAAATCGCGCGTAATATGATATGGTTTTAAAGACGTGTTCAAACTAAACATGAAAAAAGAGAATATTTTAGAGCTGACGTGAAGGCTCTGACACGATCGTACCTGGGAACGCGGCTGACTTGATGGCTCGCGTGTTCCAGGCCCTGTGCGCCTCGCGCGTCTTTACGCACGATTTCCTCGTTCCACGGTTGGGCCGAGGCGGAGGGGAGATGTGAGCAGCCACGATCGATTGCGGCATCACGAGCCGCCTGCGGGCCCCTCTTGGATTCATGGCAGGTGGATAGGTCACCCGCACGAGAGCGGCAATCTCGCGACCCCCATTGTCTCCGCTGATTACTGCTTTGATCACCGGAATCAAGAGCCCGAGGTGCTCGCAAACTCCACCGCGGAGGCCGGGAGCTCGCGAGCTAAAGAGGTCATCATCATCATCATCATCATCGCACTCGCTCGTTGACCACACAAACCTGCGGCGCCGCGTGTTTTTCGCAGCCGCGGTGCCCTTTTATTGATTGCGCGCCCTCATTCTTAATTCGATTGCGCGAGTGTCAAAAAAATCCGCAAGAATCATCCCGGTAATGAGATAATCAAAGTAATATATGCAAATCAGTTATGTTGCCAGCTTATCACAACCAGAGTGCCCCCCCCTTGAGTCTGAAGAAGTCCATTTATTCAGTTAGTGCCAATATACAGTACCTTGCGCAAATGGCGCGATGCAAATCACAGTTGATTAGACTAAATTAAGAAGCTCGTTCCTCCCTGACCTTGTCTGAGTCTTATGTAAATTCTTCTTTTCGCACTTTAATGTCCCTTAAAATGCTTTTACACCCCGCTCTTTATAAACCTGAACCGTGTTCTTCAGGAGACAAACAGTGGTCAGCTGCTGTGCGTCACGGTCCCGTCTGTCTGTCACAAAGTGCGCCATATTTTGACCCCTGTGCGGCTCCTGCAGGGACAGAAAGTGGCCGCTGGAACTTCCTTGCTGCGGGGGGAGTGTGCCTGGAAGATAGACTGGGTGTGTGCGCCTCCGAGCGTGAGTCTCCCTTGTGTGTTTGCGCTGTTATATGTCCTCTTGTGTTCATCATAACATACGGTCTGAGGGGATAGAGAGAGTGCAGCTGAGACTTCCTCTCTGTGGGGTGTGTGGGGCCTGTAGATGGGAAAGGAATAAATCCAATACAGATTGCAGGGCTGCGCTGCCTCCCGCTGGGGACCCTCAAACTTGCAGGCCAGGATCGAAGTGCTTTTCCCTCCCTAAAATTGGCCCGAGAGGCCGCAGGAGCAGCCGAGCTGCGCCCCAAACGCTGCAACTGCCTGCGACCTAATGATGGTGCTGGGGACGGGCAATTGGGGCAATCGTTCATGGATTGATGTAACATCGGTGGCACACAGGCGTCAGTCAAACACGCACTTGGACAGAGAGAACCACACAGATACAAACACACCGTCCCTGTCGTCACTCGTTCCTCGTCCAAAGAACATTCACCTCAAAAGCTGCCCGGCTAAATCGCAGATTTAGCAGAGGCCTCGTCACTATGGCGTCCACACACTCCAGAGGGAGGCATGAATAGCATAACTGGCACCACACAAAGTGTCTGGACTGACACACAGTCTGGCCAATTGGTTGCCCTGCAAGGAAAACAGCACAAGCACCTCAGTGCCATTACACTTCCCTCCAAACATTCAGCCACTGTCATTTCGCCTCTGGCCGGGGAGCTAATTCTATTTGTGATGAGGTGTGTGGCGTGCTGGGTCGGGTCCAGGTACCGTGTGAGAGAAAATCCTCCGGCTGAACACTTTGAACACTTTGCTCAGTACGTCTCGCTACCCGTAATGCAACACCACGTCGTCGCCGCAGTCAAATCTGAAGATTTTCCCTAATACTGTTCATCCTCTCCATTTGTACAATAAATAAAGTTGTACTTTCTCAGAGAAGCTTCTTTAAAATCACAATTTGTTCTCATTGGTCAAAAGTCTTTTGGTACAGAAGCAATTCTGGCAAGTATCTACTGTAAAACACCAATGTTTCAATGTTGAGATCGCAAGAGAAATCACACTTTTAGCGATGGTCAGGACTGAAAATGTGGCCGCTAATAGTCATAAGAGTTCACAGGTCCCATATACTTGATTGTGCTCCCGTTTCTGAAATAAAACCATATTCTTATTTCATATTTGTTTTTTGGGGGGACATGGGACGACAGATTTGTCAAAAATGGTACAAAATGTCCTAAAATCACCAATAAAAATGTGGTGTTTCTTCTTATTACAGTCTGTACTCACATGCTGGAGGGACATATCTACATATTCCATATGAATAACAGCTGCACAGAGCTACAATTAGCCCCACAGCAGGAGGAAACATTAGATTCAATGAGATTCGGTGTGATTTTTTTTTTGAAGGAATGTCTTTTTGCATGTTTGCGTTTGCTCGTCTGATATAAATAGCTGGTGTGCACGAGCGCCACTTATGTAGCTGTCTGACAAATCCCAGAGATGAACTAACTTGCAGTTGTTACATTTTGTCCTCAATTTCTTTGAGCTTTGTTTTTCCACGACTGCCAATTTGCAAATCTCATTTCACAGAAGACATGAGGCTGATTCAGATCTTTGACTGCATATGAGCACCTGCGTTTTGGCTCGACTAAGCTCTAAACATGTTTTCTGTTCAGATCTCCTCCTTACACGCGCTATTTTTTCTCTCTTTTAGCCTTTAAACAAAGCAGATCAGCTTGCTTGTTAGCAAAAATTGGCGAAACTGATTTATAATTTGGATAATTATATATTTTATTCCCCCCAAAAATTCCCCTTGCAGTTGCATTAAGAAAATCTTGAATGTAATTCTACACCTTTGCCTCATTCAGGTTGTGGGAATCCATGAATGTGCTACTTAAGCCCCGCCCCTTCCCCTGTCACTGCTCCGCCCCTCACCTGCAGGCAGAGCGGGGCGGAGCTTACCTGCCATGTCATCTCCTGGCTTTTAAACTAGTCTACTATGCACTGTACAGTGGCAAGTTCTAACACTGGAGTAACACTGGAGTCATTGGGATTGGTTTCTAGGTTTTCCATGTTGAGGACACAGGCTGCCCGAATATATCTTTTATCGTCCGTTGTGTCGCATTGAATCCCATCATGCTCTGGAAGTGATTTATAATAATAATAATAATAATCAAAAAATCACCATAGGTCATGTAGCACCAGTTCGTGACTGGAAACATAAGTGTTCAAGTGTTCCCGGTGATTCATCAGGACTTCCTCGTCCCGGTTGTACGGATTTGGGCTATTCCTGTATCTTGTCATGTTTAATAGCTCATCTGTGGCTCTGTAGAGCTTCTTCATGTGCACATTCATGCCTTGCCACAATTGACCTTCACATTAAGATGCATACTAACTGCCTTGAATACAAAGTCTTGCACTAAATAAACCGGAGTAGAACAGATACACAACATAATCCTTTTGACATCAATAATTGGTAAATCCTCTGATTAACTTGTAAGAATTGTCCTTAGAGTGCTTAAGTAATTGTGTTTGTGTGTGTCCTCTCTTATTGCACCCCCCCCCTCCCACTCCCTGTAAAGCACATCTTTATAACCAAGCAATTCCAAAGCAATTTTCTCTGTGGGAGGAGAGTGTAATTTTCTATTCTGTGACACTGTGATGTGTAAGAAACTGGGAGCTGGCGCTAAAAGGCGTCTGCAGTGTGTGGGTGTGAGCCACTTTAATGGCCAACGCGGGGCGGGTGGTGGCGGCGGCGGCGGTGGCGAGCGGGCGCATGTCAGGAAGGCCATCATTTAATGACTCCCAAATAGTGCCCTCTTCGTTAGAGCTATCGTGGTGGAAACGCGAGGCTGTGAACCAGGAGAGCGCCGCACGCTGCAACAGTCTTTTATCTTCGTATTAAACCATTTGCATAACATTAGTGCGATAGATAGGATCCAGGAGATACTCAACCCTACTCGGGGAGAGACGGAGAGGGTATACCACATGTCCTTGCAAATCTAATCAGCGTTAAATGGAGCTGTCAGACGTGGCGTGTGGCACTGGAAAGCTGGTGTCATTTAACATTAAGCTGCAGCAGTGTGCAACAGGGCTGTAATTACAAAATGTAAGAATCCGAGCTATTTCTTGTTAGATGTGACATCCAAATACAACAGTTACCCGGCGGTGATACACCAGATGGTCACTCGTGTCCTTCACAAACTTGAGTCTCAGCGGTTTTTTTCCCTTTTTCTTAACATATTGAAGGATTTGACGTAGTTATAGCAACCCTTCAGAATACAATGACGCAGCCGATTAGAAGAAATGGCATCACTGTAATATTTTTTAAATTGCCGCTGGTTTGCAGCGATTGAACGGTTGAATTCTGTGTGATACTGACAGGCTAACAAAAGACTCAATTTCACGTTTCGTATAAATTCAACGCTTATTCATACTGTATAAAATGATGTTTTGCTTCTTTTTGTGTCCGAACGAGCGTATCTGGCAGCTGCTCTTCACCTCAGCTCAAAGGAGAATGTGGAGAAAGACTTCACCACTTTAATGAAAACAGGAGCAGAAATGTGTAAGCGCAGGCTAATTAGCTGTTGCCTCTTGGCCCTGCCTGATTACTTTAATCAAAAGAACTCTTGATCTATATCAGTATGCATGTGGTAAATATTAATCAGCAGCTATAGTACAGCGTACTACTAATGTTCTTTCTTCACCGTTGAACATCTGAACTCACCTTCACCCCTTTGCTCAGGACTATGGAGACATGTATAGACATTTCATTTTAATTTTTAATTTTTTTTTTTTTTTTTTTTTTTTTGCTGTGATTTGTGTTTGTATAGAATTCAAGGATGTGTCCGATTTAAACCTGAAAATGGCTCTAATTGCCCAGAGCAACTGACCAACACTTACCCCTGATAGTATATCGCTAGAAGTTTTTTTCCTGTTAGCCTTTTTGTTGATCTGAGGAGCACTAACATATATTTTATGTCCACTGTGGTTCTTGTAAAAGACTTGGTAAGGAAAATACCAGAAAACCTTCATGGCTAGTTGCCCCGGGGCAGCTGGGATACTTTGTTTTAGGCTACGTTTAAACAATAACAGCCTTGTTTAAAGCAGAGAAGTCTTTCCTTTGTGTTTTAAAAGATGGTCTGCGTTCACACAGATCCTCAAAACACCTGAAAATGCTGAAAATGCAGACTGTTCTGGATTTTGTTAGCCTTAAAAAACTTACCTAAATTGATGGTGATTAGATAAACAAACTAAATGCCAATTGTCTGCCACACAATGCAAATTTGTGGTCTCAAACAAAACTAGAGTGCAAACCTCTGAAACCAAATGCAGCTAAACTCTCAAAAACTGATGGTCTCCAGCAATAAACCCAAAGGTTTTTTATCTGTTTAGTCAGCTGGTTCTGGCTATGTGATGGTCCCTAGAATTAGTTACACAATGACACAAATTAGATCGTTCCATGTCAATTCCTTCTGGACATACGTCCAAAACTACTAACCATCTGTATTCAGTGCTGTCAGCTACAAAATGACACCAGTTGTACCTCTCCTTTTCAATTCCTTCAGAAAAAAATGCTTTTTGACTTTTTTTTTTCATTGAATTAAGTAATATAAGCATAAAAAAATATGAAAGAGAAAAGCAAATTAGATAATTGGACCAACAAGGGAAAAAAATGACAAACAAATGGTGGTCACAAACAAACACATAAAGACAAATGGTAAACTAACATAAAAGGGGATACCAGTTTGAGCGTTAGTTTTTAGGAGAGAGTAAATTAGAACAAGGGGAGTGGGACAAAGGGAAATAGTAAAGCATATACTTAAATAGAAAAAATACGGAAGTACGTGAATAGAAAAACAAATAAATATGTAATAATAATAATAATAATAATGATGATAAAAATTCATCATACTCTGAATAGTTTATTGATAGTATTAGTTAATATCATGAATAACACTGTCAATATATAATAATATATATACCCAAATCAGAAAGAAGGGAGACAGAGAGGCAAAAAACAAAACAACAAAGCAGCACTTGAACACAGGATCATCACAGTTTTCCTTTGTCCTCAGTCCTTTTTGTAGTTTATGTTATCAGGCAAAAAAGACCAATAAATAATGAATAATTAAATGAATTAAACAAATGCATTTAAGTTGTGGTTAGCAGATGGGAGTTTATGAATGGTGACCAGATAGAGAGGGGTTCTGCTGCGGTGCTTGAGTCCAGAGGGCCATGTTTTCCATAGAACTGTAGCCCGTAAGCAAATATTTCACTGTGCGCTATCTATTTTGTTTCTTGATCTCCAATTCAGAAGGATGGTTTTCTCGGCGGAAGTTCGTGCTACAAGGAGTACAAAACAGTTTTATGGTGACAGTTTTCAACTTTACGAAAGAGCTTTCTGACTTTTGAGTGAGTTTGACCTTTGACCTTTGGTCACCAAAAACTAATCCGCTGTAGGTTTGGCCAAGACACAACTTTGGTCGGTATTTTGTTTCTTGATCTCCAATTCAGACGGATGGTTTTCTCGGCGGAAGTTCGTGCTACAAGGAGTACAAAACAGTTTTATGGTGACAGTTTTCAACTTTACGAAAGAGCTTTCTGACTTTTGAGTGAGTTTGACCTTTGACCTTTGGTCACCAAAAACTAATCCGCTGTAGGTTTGGCCAAGACACAACTTTGGTCGTGTAGTTTTTGTGTAATCTTGCAGAACAGGAAAGGGAAATTTACAAAAGGCCTCTGAAGACATCCCTTTTCTCCAACTTCATTGGTGGAGGTAAGAAACATCACTGAGTGATGTTCGCTGCCCCCTACTGGGGTTAACGTGCTCTAACTTCACTCCACAGACACCTGCTGCTGTCCTGAAGAGACACTTAAGCTAAGCTAACTCTTTGGCTCTTTTGCTGCTTTTTTGGTGTGTCTGGATCCATTTTGGCTGGAGATCCAGTTACTG
>KV751334.1:29274303-29293455 GCA_001698575.1 Mola mola
TAACAAATTAATGAACCAAGTTTAAGAGCTATAAGCCTTTTGTTGGCATATTGGTAATCATCTATTTCTTAACCCAAAACATGAAAAATGGGAAAATGGAAAAATTACATTTTTGTGGAGTAACATAAAACAGATAAAGCACTGGAGTAGTAATATAAATGAAATACAGCAAATTCCTTTGAAATGTTGCTACTTTGCATCGTAGCCTAGTTCCTCCATTCATAACTTACAGGAATACTTCAATAAAACAACATCATCCGAATGTTTTTGGTACGGATGCACAGATATGGAAATTCTGGGCCGATAACAGAAATAAAGACATGAATGAGATCCACACTCTGATTTTAAGCAGGGCAGTTGTGTGTAGGCCAGCAGAAGTTTCCAGCGCAAAATGTCTGAGACACAAATGATAATCGGTAAATATCAGCTGATGTGCAGGTAACACTGATATTGATCATCACTGATTTTTAGCCGATAAACCGGTCCATTCCTAATTTTTAGAAACACGCTGCTGTTCCTGCTGGAGGTCCAAAAGAACCTCTGAGACTCTTGTATAATACACATGTATAAAATTACATTAAGTAGAAAGCGGACGCATAAATAGCGCGCCGGAAGTTGTTATATCGCAGGACTGACAGGAAAAGTGAACTGACATTACATTTTGTAAACTCTGAAGAGGAACCAGGTGTTATATTTGCTAAATGGGCCACAGCGACAAGCGTTCGGGATCACTGATCTAACCCTGAAGTTCACCCAGACAACAATGACCAACCTTCTTGTACCAACGAGCTAATGTTTCACCGCCATGCTGGTCAAACACGAACCCACCTGAAAACGTTAATGTCACTCAGGTCAACACATGTAAACCGCCAGTTTAACTGAGTGAAAACTAGGCTGGCGACGCGTCAGCGCCCTGACATGTTGACATTAGCCGGCAGCCTGAGCCGTTTCCCGGGGTGACATTGCTAGCGGTTAGCGGTTAGCGCTTACGATGAGCTCCTTCCTGTGCGGGTTGTTGAGCTGACTCTGGTACTGCCGCTTCAGGTTCGCTCGGAGAGCCGCCCGCTCCTCCTCGGCGCGCCGATAGTCCGGGGACACGTTGAAATACTCGTTGGGATCCAGCGTTTTTGGCCGACTGGCCAAGGGCGCCTCTCGGTAGTCCGCCATGATTGTTTGGTGACGGACGGCAAACGAGAACTCGTGAAATCTCGCGTTGAAACGGCAGAGGCGTCACCATAGCAACTCCAGACGCGGCTGCAATCATGAGCCTGGCTGGTGAAAAACAAGAAAGGAAAACTGTCCCGGCTGAGAGTTATGATGACTTTCAGTATGAAGAAGTATTTCCAGAGGATGACTGGAGTGTGGCAGAAGAAGAAGGAGCTTTGGAAGCATCGATTGAAGCTTTCCATGGCCGTGCAGAGGCTCACGCTGCTCCGGGGGCCGACGTTCCTCCCATCACACCCCACCACCCTGAGGCTGTGGACGACTTCCTGCGCAACTTCCTCTCCCAAATGAGCATGACCGAAACACTCGACTGTTTTCAGACTGAGTGGGCCGAGAAGGTGCAGAAAGGACTGGTGGATGCTGAGCGGGTTGATGTGGTACCAGACGTGTACTCTGAAAACCAGCGGCTGTACAGCAAGCTGATAAACACGCAGCGGGAGGAAGAGGAGTACAGGCGGGCAGCGGCTGCTGGATCCGGGACACTGGAGAGGGCCCAGAAGGCCAGAGACTTCTACCAGCTGCAGCACAGGCGCGGGGTCCAGGAGAAAAACAGGCTCCTGGAGGAGATGAGACGGCTCAAAGCACAGTGCGACAGCTGCGAGCACGAAAGGAGGCGGATGGATGAGAAATACCAAGCATCTGTAAAGCAGATGATGCTGGTGGCTGCGCAGAGGGACAAGCGTGCAGGACAGTTGGACCCGCACACATCAGCATCCGTGAGACATCCAAGGCCTCCTCCACCTGTAAATACCACAAAGAGTCAGAGCAGGGTGGCGTCAGCGAAGGCAAATGTTTGTTGAACTCAATATTCTCACGTAAGGGACGTTTCATGGAGACCCCACATTGTAACCCACAGCACTCAAAGCTCAAAGACACTTTCAGCTCTTTGTCCCGTTCCTTTGGCAGTTCCTGGGCTGTTCCTGATCAGTTCCTGTGGTGTTGCAGCATGCATAGTCCTGTCAGAGGACCCACTGTCACTGGGGTGGGGCCATGGAGGGCTACCCTCGGTCTTCAGGGGTGTTTGGGGCAGGTGGTTTGTGTCAAGTTGCATCAACTGTCAACAATTCAGCGGTCAGTGGTGTTGACGTTGGGGCTGATCAGTCTATGTTATGTTTATATCTGTGTATGTGTATGCATTGATATAAAGATACATGCACACACATTATAATACAACAACATATGATATTTTTATCCTTTGTAATATCGTATTTCTTTTTTCTAGTGCAATTACAGACAATGGTAAAAGAAAAAAGTGTACACAATAGAATCGCACGTAATCTTGATGGTTTATATTGGTTTTTTTTCTATTCTTGCTCCTTTCTGTCCCTCTGATTTTGTCTCGTGTGGCACTGGTGGGATCTTTGAATTTCTTTGATGTGGGATTAAGACTTTTTTAATAAGACGTGACTGATCTAATTTAATGACACAGTAAGGCATTGTGGGATCAACAAGCGCCACTGTAGGCGAAAATCCATGTCAGACAGGGCGAAGTCAGGTTATTAAGTTGTATTCTGGGTGAGTTTAGTTCATTTTTGTTCTCTCTCTCCTCCCTGGAAGTTAAAGTAAAGGTCGACCAAAAGAAACGCCTTAACTTTAATAAAAACACAGACTTGCCTGGTCTTAAACAGTTACTCGCTGGAAAATCTGCGGCGACACCGTGACAGGTTGGTTGCTATGGCGATTATTTATATCATCTAGCAAATTTGTAAGATTTACTGCCGTTTAGATGATGACGACGACACCGCGAGACGTGCTCATGACGTATATACAGCACCCTCCCGCGGCCATTTCAAGTATTGCATTTGTGTACACTTCATAAATATTGGCTTTAATTCTAAATTTATACCGTTCAAAGGACGATACAAATACAGAAAAAAATGACGGGGGAAATGTTATTCTAGTATGACTTTGAACATAGAATGAATGTATATAATGTAATGAAGCAATATGTCAAAGGTATCTTTTTTTTTTATTCATTTCAGATATCTACAGACCGACACACACACACACACACACACACACACACACTCACATCCAAAGGTTTCCTGCCTCCTTTTATTTGTGAATAAAACCCTGGGTGGTATCAGAGTATAAGAGGAATAACTCAGGTGCTGTAACCATACCAGTGTCTGACACACTCGCTGCAGTGTCAGACAAGGCCAAAAACCATGAGTGCAACAAAGAAAAAGCACAGAAAGAAAATGGTTCCAGCTGAAAATTGTGATGACTCTCAGAATGAAGAAGTATTTCCAGAGGATGACTGTACTGCGGCAGAGGGGGAAGGAGATTTACAGGCATGCGTCGAAGCTTTCCACGGCCGTGCAGAGGCTCACGCTGCTCCGGGGGCCGACGTTCCTCCCATCACACACCACCACCCTGAGGCCGTGGACGACTTCCTGCGCAACTTCCTCTCCCAAATGAGCATGGCCGAAACGCTCGACTGTTTTCAGACTGAGTGGGCCGAGAAGGTGCAGAAAAGACTGGTGGATGCTGAGCGGGTTGATGTGGTACCAGACGTGTACTCTGAAAACCAGCGGCTGTACAGCAAGCTGATAAACACGCAGCGGGAGGAAGAGGAGTACAGGCGGGCAGCGGCTGCTGGAGCCGGGACACTGGAGAGGGCCCAGAAGGCCAGAGACTTCTACAAGCTGCAGCACAAGCGCGTGGTCCAGGAGAAAAACAGGCTCCTGGAGGAGATGAGACGGCTCAAAGCACAGTGCGACAGCTGCGAGCACGAAATGAGGCGGATGGATGAGAAATACCAAGCATCTGTAAAGCAGATGATGCTGGTGGCTGCGCAGAGGGACAAGCGTGCAGGACAGTTGGACCCGCACACATCAGCATCCGTGAGACATCCAAGGCCTCCTCCACCTGTAAATACCACAAAGAGTCAGAGCAGGGTGGCGTCAGCGAAGGCAAATATTTGTCGAACTTAGTTTTCTTACCTAATAGGCTTTCCAGATTTGGAGGAGATTTTCTGTCTCTCCCATGAAATTTCAAATTAGTCGTGCGTAAAATACTAAAAGACTCACTAATTTCAGTTGTCCTGAGGAGAAATGTGAGTGTGGAGCTAAAGCAGTGTCCAAACATATTCCAGTTTAAAAAGAGGAAAGAAAAAAAAATCATGAGGTACAGGGATGAAGAAAGGTGTTACTATTCACCAGGGGGTTTGCATAGATTTATGTACATCTGAATATAGCTTGTGTAAATATGTTGTGTGAATGTAAGTAGATTTATTGCTCATTTCTAGCATTTGGTGCCATTTCAGTGCATCTGTGTCTGTGTGTGGGATGTTTAATATCTGTTATTGAAAGTTGTATGTTCACGTGATTGTTAAATAAGTCAGATCAGTCTCAAAATTCCTATATGCACACACAGGGGTCCACAAATGTGTTTTAGGATTTATGGATTTAAATGACTAAATTGGTGATCACACACAGAAATATTGCTCGTTGTATATAAATGTAAAAAAAACCCAACATCCACATATAAATGAATAAGGTTCACAAATGTCTTTCTGATGCCCACAGAAATATTTCTTGTTTTAAACATATATGATGGAAATCCACAAAAAAACATGTTCATCGAAGACAATCAGGATGTCATTGAGGAGGCTATTGATAACAATTAAACGGCCAATAAAAGTGTAGAATTAACTAAGTTTATACCTCCTCCTGCTCTATTGTGCATGTAAATTGAGATGTTTTGCAGATGGAATTTATTGTGTCTTTTCTTCCTTGTTGTCCATCTGTTTTAACTACGGTTTTTGTTGTTATTTGTTGCGCGTGTGCATCCATTGTAACCATTAGCTTGAACAACAGCTTTTGTATTCACATCAAGCTCAGACTATTTAATTGAAAAAGTTTATAATTATGATATAGAATGACATCCAAAAAAATTTTTTTTCATAATTTTCAACCTACTACTTCAGGCCCTTTAACCAGTCAGTAAAATGCAAATATTGTACCTGAGGTTGTCTGAGATTTTGGCAAAAAAAATGAGATTTTTACACCTTTAGTTAACTATGTAATGCTAAATTTACACTTACTGGCACCGGGAAGGATAATATGGAAAGTTAACTCAATCTTTTTGATGAAAGCGGGGTGGATTTGTAATTGGTCACCAAAAACATGACCATGGACAACCGGTAATCAATCAAAGTACGTTCTCTGCACTGAAATTCTCCTGATCTCACTCCAGTGTTTGTTTTTTGTGTCTAGATTCTGCTCAAGATAAAAGTGTGTGTCTGTTTATGATCAACGTGCTGATGTTCTCTTTGCTGTCAGACGTGTTGCACTGTGGTGTAGAGCCACAAGAGGGCAGTCTCAAGCCTTGGTTCCATTACCAGAGCGCGCATGTCATGTAACAGAAGAGAAAGTCAGAGAACAAGAGTTCCCTCTATACGTCACATAAAGAGCAACTATTGCCCTTCCTGCTCATAAAAGTGTACCGCTTGTCATCATGTGGTTTAATTGGTGGATGTAAATGGCTGTTAAAGGGGCATGCGTGAAAAAAAATGAAGACACATTAGGTGCCCTGCTGTGTAGAAAATAATGGTGCACTTATGATGAAACAGTTCCAGACCCTTGTCCAGCATGCAGAGCAACGAATATGGCACTGCATCACATTTTCCTGCACACTGGGCACTTTATCACGTTCCATCTAATGGTCTGTGCATCGGAACAATACAGTTTTGCAGCATCTTCTTTAAGTCTGGAGCTACAGGTGGCCACTTGATACCAAATATAAAGCTAATATTCCAGTTTCAACTTAAGATATATGTAAAGGCTTCTACTATTTACCCGTCAGAACAAAACATCTTAACATTCCCAGCGTATATATGAGCAGTATGATTTCCCCACGTTGTTGCAGATCTTTTTAATGAAACTGGAGTTTAAGTAAAGCTGAGCTGTCACGTAGACAGTCTGTTGATTCCTCAGTGGCATTACAAAGGGATAAACCAATAAATATAACACACATAAACGCACAGGAGCTCCTCTTCTCTCCCCTCATACCCGATGCTAAGAGAGCTCTTTGAATCAGCGAGGCCGAGGCGTAGCTGCGAGTGTATTGGTGTGACCTAGTGACTTATTGCCCTCTCAGAACCTCTGCAGCACCACCCGCTCTGCACTTTTCAAACAGCCATGTGGAACATCAAAAATTTAATGTGAGATCATAATCCCAACACATCAAGCCTTCACACATTTTCCATAATGTTTGGTGACAGATTTAGCCTCAAATGAATGTTTCTGCTCTTGCTAGTGGCACACCCCGAAGACTTTGAGCTGAAACTTCAGGACTTGTCTGAGCTTTGTGGACAAACACTTTTCTGTTTCTGCAGCCTACATCCTTCACTGTCAACTCCAACTGACGTCTTCCTCAGCACAGAACATTTGGTATTTCGATCTTTATCGCACACCACTGGTGCTGACTGACACTCATTGTGATGCGCTCACCGTGCAAAACGTTTGACTAGATAATGGAGAGATAAGGACGGGGTCTTAGCCGCATAATGAGAGGCAGATAAGTACAAATTTAAAAGGTGCGGAGGATTCCTATCAACGTTTCGCGCTACCTTGCAAGACTTAATCACTCCCAGTAATCAGCAGTCGTTTTGTGCTCTCTTTTGGTCTTATAAAATTACTTCTGCATGTGACTTTGGCTTAGAAAATGGAAGAAGGGTTCTTTTCCAACCACAAACTAAACGTACTTCTCTCTGTATTCCTCACCAAAGTCCCTGAAGTGGTTTAAGAAGACTTAAGGACAATGACCTAATGCGTAATGCTCCTCTTTGGTACACTCCTAATAATTTATGGCTCAGAGATTCCATTACTCTGAAGCCTTTGGGGAAAATGTGTGCCTTTCCGCCTTTCTTGGTTTTAATAATGCCAGTTTAGAGTGTTTGTTATTTTTGCAGTTGGAAATTATATCCTGTCAACAGTTTGTACCTCCCGAACCTCCTATTTCCACAGATCAAACACATACAGACACTGGGCAACACTTTAACATAAGGGGACATTAATTAACAGTAGTTAATATGGTTATAAGCATTTACTAACAGTTAATTAATGAGTCGTCTAATCTCTTCCTCGTGTCCTCATGTCAACTAAGGTCATTCAATAGTTTCTAATCATACTATTAACATTAGCCAACATGCCCGTTAACTAACAGTTAGATAGAACGATGAGAAGCATCAGAGGTATCTATTTTGGAACACTTAATTAAATCTTCATAATGTTAAACTAAGTGCGTTATCACCTTTAATCAAAAACTGGAGTGGATTTGTAACCTTAGAATAATCGATTTATAGTAACATGGGAGAGTGTCTCCCCCCAGCAGAAAGCTTCGTCTCGCGCCGCCACGTTACGACGGCCAAGAACACCTCGAAAAAGCCTGAAAACACGTTACGTGTTGGAAGTTGGTCCCATCTTAATGTACCTGTTGACACCTTGTACTTTGACACAGACGGCCACCCAATCCTAACTCTAATAAATCTCTTATCAACCTGAATTAACTGTTTATTAATGCTCTTTGTAAACCTTGTTGTAAAGCTGAAAAAAGTAGCTCTTAAACGTCAGTTAATGGATTTAAACTATTAGATTAATGCATGAATTAATATCTTATTTAACATGAAGGCTGTTAATGAATGATTAGTTGGCACGTGAAGTAGAGGTTAGTAAATGCTTATTACTGCGTTAACTAATGTTAATTAATGTACCTTTATTGTAAAGTGTTACCACAAAGTTCTCAGCTCCATCTTGAATCCTTCAGGCTGATTTGAACTCCTCCTCCTGCCTGCTGGCCTGCCGGCTCCCTGTGCGGCCCCGGCTGCTCCTCTCTCCACTGACAGCTCCTTCCCCTCCAGAGCCTGTGATGACCTTCATGTCATCACAAAGAGAGAGGAGAAAGTGTGGGGGGGGGGCACTCACATTTCAGTCCAGCCAACTGAACCGGACCTGCCTGGAACCCTTTTATCTCTGTGCCTTTTCCCCAATTTATGCAGCTACATTCAACCTGGCTTTAAAGTGTCACAGATTCACAGATTTCTTTAGCCTACTTACCAGCCTTATATGCGTTGGCTCAAAATGCCAGCTTCTCTTATTTTATTACCAGCTCTCCCTGCCATTCTGTTCTAAAATGAAATTGATTCACCCTGCATTCCCGTCGTAATAAATCAGCTGTCCGTGGTGGACGGCGGGTTAACTTAGCCATATTTTCTGAACTCATGTGGTGAGCAGTGCAGAGATCGGCCCGCGGCAGTGACTCAGCAGGCATCCATCATCTTCAGGGAGAGCTACGCACATGAGTTGCCCCGAAACAGCATCCACAATGAATCATTCTCATGCTTCAAGGTCTGCATGCAGCCGGTTGCTGTCGGCATGCGAGCACATATGTAAAAACTGTTCCGGCAAAGATTTTGTTTGTTCCAGTTGGAATAAAGGAGAACGCCGGTATTTGTCCCCATGAAAGTCCGGAAGCAGAAATAGATACAGACGCTTGTAAACATTTGTTTTGTTCAGTATCTTCACAGTTATTGAGTCGAAAACACACAAGTGGTGTGTTGTAGACATGTACTTCACGTAGTTAGTGGTGAAAAAAGGCTATTATATTTTGTGGAGCCTTGTCAAGCTACA
Organism: Mola mola; assembly: GCA_001698575.1. Lineage (NCBI taxonomy): Eukaryota > Metazoa > Chordata > Actinopteri > Tetraodontiformes > Molidae > Mola > Mola mola. The sequence goes on from KV751334.1 coordinate 29,283,162, forward strand.
TGGTCCCAACGACCAAACTCGAAATTTTAGACCTTTTAGACACAGGAAACCTGGATTAGAAGTTCTCCCTCAGGGATATCAACTTAGATGTGTTAGATGAGCTCAAAAGTGCATGTTAGTCAAGCTCTTCCATCTCCTAACACGTAATGATTAGTCATTTCCATCGTACAGAACAGGGGACCCACCCATTACCAAAAAACTGAGAATTGTCCCATTTTTTTAGTTTTAAGTCATCCAGTTCCCTTTTTAGCTTATTTTGTATGCCCTCTTTTTTCTAATGTTTGCTTGCTGAGGACCTGAGAAAAACGCAGTTTCAATCCTCCGTACGTGCCGGACATACGGCAGAATTGACAAATAAAGGTACTTTGACTTTGATTTTGATTTCCATTTTAATCAACACATTTTTTTTATCCATGCTTTTACATGATTGGTTCAGCGGTACAGGAAACTCACAGACCAACTGCATGCAATAATCTCATACGATGACTTTTAGCCAGTCAAACCTGTGGATTCTGAGGGGTCAAATGAGTTACACACAAGGGACGGACGGACGGTAAACGGAGAGTCAGAGAAACACCAGTAACACAGAATGTAGGGCTGACAGGTTTCAGAACCGTACGAAGGGTTAAACCTCTGTTAAAATCTTGGAGACAAGCATTCATGTGCATGTCCCCAAGTCAAGGTAAAAACTAAACTGGTTAATGAACGCTGGCCCCAGAACTGTGTCAGAGCAGTTAACAGCTGTTCTGGGTTCTGATCAGCTCTGAAGGAGAGAATGACGCTGACACTCAACCTTCCATTCTCTCTCTCTCTCCCTCTGTCTCTCTCTCTCTGTCTGTCTCTTTTCATTTACCATTATAAGATAAAACCTAACTGCATATATGTGACGATAATATCAAATATTTTATTTAACAGCAACTGTACTTTAGATATCTTCTAAAGTTATACTGAGTTATTATTTTGGCTTTAAAATACAGCTACAGCAAATGTTAAAAGTTTCCTTTAGAAGGCCAGATTTGTTTAACCTGTTTTGTTTATGTTGTTGAGTGAAAAACATGCTTAATTTAAAGAAATGCTTATCTGTGTGTCTTTATCCTTCTATTGGGATTAAGTATATCGTTAATCGTTACAATTTGTGAAACTGGTATTTTCCCTGACGAGAATCATGACACCCAAATCTCATTAGGTGACATCTTGCCCTGGACCTTTGCTTCAGGACTTTGTTTTTTATCTGCGCCTCTCCGATGTTTAATTAAATTCCCCAGCTATTGAACGGGTACAAAATGTCACAGAAGTAAAGGTTCGGCATCTTTGGAAACATGCTTAGTAACAAAAGAAGACTAATACCGCTTTTGCACATGGAAGTAACATCATTTTTTCTCTCTATATGATGGACCTTTTTTTCTTCAAACCAACATTTTACGTAGACGAAAACCACGAGCAGCATCACAGCTGGCTGTTTACACTGCAAACGTGGCACACAACTTGCCACAGCGTGCACAGTTTGACTGCAGCATCAACACTGTAGGTTCTGGATGTCATTAGAGGCTCTGACTGCAACGTTCGTTTTTGTTTGTTTTTTTTCCAAATTGGATTTCAGCAGTGTCAGAGGCTTTCGCAGGCGTTTGTTTGTAGTGACAAAGTGAGGGGATTGCAGATGGCAGTCCGCCTCTGGATGTGCAGACGAAGGCTTTGTTGATAATAGGAAGCTGACAGAGCCGGGGAAAAGTCAATGAATTCTGCACCGGCCCATAAATAAGCCCCCTGCCATGCACGCCGAAAGGTCAGCAGGCTGATATATTGAGCTGACATCACAGCACTCCTACTGGGGACTTACAGATCACATTTACATCTCCCTTTCCCGCCCGCTCTGCGTCTGCCTCTTCGTCACCGGGGCTGGAGTGATGCGACAGGGCCGGGCCGCGCTGACAGCAGTCAGAGGAAGTTTTGACAGGCTGTTCGAGTGAGGTGAGGGGAGGAAACCGACGCCCTGCATCTGATCCGATGGGGAGAGGCAGGAGATGAAGAGAGGAGGCCGAGTTCAGCCTGAAAGCGTGGCCACAGCCTGAAGTCAGAGAGGAGACGGGGGGCGGGGGGGAGCCGCTGGAGGAATACAGAGTGGAGAATAAAGGCATCGGAGAGTGTCTGCAGCTGCTCTCTGTCTGACAGGCTGGAGAAATGAAGTTAAAAGATAATTCTGTTCCATTCGATTTCATCCATGTAAGTTTGTTTGAATGTAACCAGCATAGCACAAACAGCTGCGCGTGGATTATGATGAAATTTGGCAGGTGGCTCGGGTATGACCCGAGGATTCAAAACTGAACATAACTCAAAAACTAATGATTGGATTTTCATGAAATTCTGTGTGTGTAGGTATTAGCCCAAGGAACAAATGCTTTAGATTTTGGGAGAGATCTCGATCTGATCTGGATTCTGAATCTGTATGTGTTATGGCAGACTGTCATTGGCGGGTTGCAGAACAACAGCAGAAATCCTCAGCTATTACACTGACTTCTTATTTTGGTCATGGTGCGTGACAACATATGGACACATTTACAAGGTCAGCAATGTGATTTTCATTGGTCTGAGATGATTAGAGCCTTTTATAGCTGCAATGACATCTCCGACGAAAGGGGAAACAGATGAATGGATGGGAAGGTGTACAGAACGCTTTATTGGCCCGGGGCGCGTGAGCAAATGTCCTCAAGGGGGACTGACCTGCAGGGGCAACAGGTGTTGCAGCAGTTGGCAAGCAGATCCATCGCAACCCAAACTGTGTCCACACACACACTTTTATTAAGGCGGAACAAAGCCTCCACTAACGTGGCCATGAATCTTCCTGGTTATCAGATCGGCGCCCCTCTTTTCCAGACCTGGACCATTCGGGGCTCTCAGAGACAGCAGGTCCTCTGAGAGGTGATGGCCAGTCCTCACAAACACACTGTTGTCCCGACATGTTCTTAGTGTTTGAATTGTTTAAATTGTGAATCAATGAACGAGTCAAGCCGAGAGCTGTGTGGTGTTTTCACCACCTGTGTAAGGACAAAGCACTTGAAACTCAACACCTCAACTGGTTGCCTCGAAGCTGGGTCACCAATCAAAAAATGGCCTTCTACAAGAGACGCCACCTTAAATTGTGAGTTTCCATTTTTCCGATTTATTGTTTGCACTCATTTGACGGACATGTGTTATTTAGTGACATGTTGAGCTGATTCAGTTACCTTTAAACTGAAAAAGACCAGCTGCCTCCCCCACTTCTCACGGGGGATTAGCCAAAGAAGCAAATTCCCTCAAATTCCCGAAAACTTTTTGCTCAATAGATTATAAGGCCACAGCTGCATCACATCCAGACTTCTCAAACTTTGACTCAACATCTAGCTTTGACTCATAAATTCTTTGTCCAGAAGGGCACACAACAGCAACAGCAGACCAGTGTGACTCTCTAAACATAAAAATGAGACGTGGCCAGTGATTGGGAGGTCTGGAAGTAGGCGATGTTTGGCTAAGGTTTAAGTAACAAAGCTGTGGTCATCTGTTCTTTGTGCATCTTGTCCACTCGCCTGGCCGGTCCAATTCGTTACCAAATGATAGCCTCAGAGCTACAAAAAAGTCCAACTTGCATCTTGCCTTTCTGCCTATTTTGCATGTTGTTTAGGGTTCCATACTGTTAAAAGAAACTATTACTTATGTTGTGGTTTCCCTTTGAACGTGATGTCGACAGCGAGCCACTAACTGCATGTGAACCCCACTGAACTCCCGTGGGAAATTATAATACTTCGCTCCACTTGCACCATTTCCTACCGCACGGCTAAAGATCGAAGACTTACATATTATTTTGTTTGCATGAATTATCATCTACTTTGCTCTTGAAGAGATGACTGAACCAAAACCAGAGCGGAAACAATGCCACACACCGCTGTGCAACCCCAATGGCTGTTAAAAAAAGAAAAAGGCTTTGTTGTCACCACACACAGTGACACACGCTCGGATTGGAGTCTGAACTTTAATTAAATATTTACATCACAGGGAGAAATGAGCATGCGTGTTTGATTTCTATTTGCAGCCACTTTGGACAGATAAGGACGAGGAGGGAACCGAGGCTACGTCGCTCGAAGTGCATTGCTGTGTTCCGAGAAATCACAATGGCGTCCTGTGGTGGTTTGTCACCAAGACAACACCGAGACGGTTCACAGCCAGCCAGTCCAGGTAATCTGACGACTGTGTCAACATCAGCTCAGCACCTAATGCTCATATATTCTCTGTGAGAAAGCTGCTGAAGCGTGTACATCATCGGTTATGCGCGTCGGGGAAACTGAAGCACTAAATTGGTTTATAAATAACATTTTGTTGCGTTATTTTTTCCCTCTCTCTGTCTTTGTGTCTATACAACCATGATAATGGTACTGTGAGTGCTGCGTACATACGTCATGACCGTCATTAGGGCTTTGAACAGTAAATGAGTGGAGGATGAGTCATCCTATTCACTCAGATTGCCTTACACGTTTGCACAGGCTCATTTTCCCCTTTAGATAGCCTCATGGTCTGGATTTTCCGGTGGGATCACTTTGGGTGGGCCTTAGCACAATTTTACACATGCAATTTTTCGCCGCTTCTTCTTTCAACAAGCGTGCACTTATCGCGGCAGAGTACGGCTTGTCTCAGAGTTGGATGAGTCGTTTAACCTGGAGGGTTGTAAAAAAAAAAATAAAAAAGGGACCCAGATGCAGCGCCGTTGACGAAGATGGGGTTATACGCAACCATTTATGTCAGCGACCTGCGAAACGCTCAAAACAAATATGCTGCTGCAGCCCATACTGTTGTTCCATTCCTGGCCAACTGAATAAAAAATGACACAAGTTTTTTAAATAGCAAAAGTCTGACTCCCGAAACAGATGGTCTGACCTACGTCTATACTTTTTCTCTCTTACACACACATGGTGGCTCTCTGCACCTGATCAGTGTGAACACATTAGGGGCCTTTCGTGGAAAAGAAGTTCTGGCTGGTTTATTCTGCAGCCAATCACGCACAACGCATGCAGCACTCCCATCCGGCCATTTCATGAATCTGTTGTATAGGCGGTTTCACACTGATGTGGTAAAACTGTGCTATCCTGCGAGAGGAGGAGAAGACTGAGCGGCTACAGAACCCGGCGGTTCCTTAACGGAGTACAAGCTACAATCCGCTTTGACAGGAAAGGCTCCGTAAAGTTCTTAACCTTTAAAGATTAACGGCACATGTCTCCACTTAACCTTTATTGAAATTCGATACAACAATACAAGAAAACTTTCTGCAAAAATATACCCCCCGTCATTAGGAATCTGTGATTAAATAGGTAACAACAAAATCTCAAACTAGTATCTTAATATTGAATCTTTTGAACATTATTTATGACATGCAATGAATATATTAGAAACTATAGTAAATAGTTTTATGAACGTATCCGTCGAACGCTGGCTGGCCAATAAACTAGCTTAAAATGAGTCAGATTCACTCGATATGTTTACATGTTTTTTTGGTGAAATGTGGCCACATTTTTACTGTGCGCACTCCTTGTTCGGCTTTACCGAAATGGGAGCAGAAGCAAACATTTTATTTTGCAGGAATCATCGTCGTCTGTGTGCTTTTCTTGGGTCTGTCAGTCTGTCCATACTTCCGTGGATCTCCCTGGAGAGGACAGAACAGCAGGGAAGCATTCAGCAGCAGTGGTACTTTGTTTTTTCCGTTTTTTTTGGAGAATAAACACAACATGGCAACTTACCAGGACAGAGAAGGCGCCAGAACGACCCTTCTCCACCTGCCTCCTTGCTCTAATCACCTGGAAGTGAAACCACACACGTCATCATTTGTCTTGTTTACTGTGGGGACATCATCTTGTTTCAGAAAGGGGCAGCGTCCGAGCGATTGGCCACTACCGAAACACGATTTTAAAGAACAACATTGGGTACAAACTGATCCAATAAAAGCCAATAACACGGCCTCGCAACTCTGCCTGCACCTCTGGCAGCTCTTTCCTCTGCTCGCCATGGAGACTCACCTGCAAGGGGTTGGCTTTCTTGTCGTTGCTAAGGAGAGAGAAGGAGCCGACGCGGGATTTACGCTTGCTCTTTTTCTTATTCGCTGCATGAACCAAGTGTCGTCTGGACCTGTCAGCCTAGAAAAAACACTGTGATTAATATAAAACTGAACACACATGTGCTTTGAATCACAGTTTGTTTGAACGTTTGTGCTCTTTCATGAGTTATGGGACCACTAGTGTGGATAGTTTCTGTATTGAGCACACACAGATGATGCAGAATGACTAATACTTCGCCGGACCTTTGGCAGCAGCGGCTACGTGCCGCTGTAAACCAGTCACCGACTCCCCCGCGTCCGGCTTTTGTTCACTCTGACCCCTGTGTGACTAACCAGCGTGGTGTACCTGGATGAGAGTGTTCGGGAAGCCTTTTACAGTGACGGCCCCGGGCAGGCGGGATTGGCTCGGGTGTGCGGGACCCCTGTGCTCCAACTGTCTCTTACGTCTGAGCGAGGCCTGCAGGGATGAGACAGTCACAACCACATCCACGACCACAGAGTGGAACAACGTCAACTCCGGCACAACTCTCCCTGTGGCGCAAAGAGCTTATGTTGGCAGTTGTGGGAAGAGAACTGCATATTTATAATTGTCAGGGATCTCGCTATTTCCTGTATTCCTCATTGATATGCACATAGATGACGCTTCAATATGGATTCACTTAGTTTTCTGATAAATGGACTGTCACTTTGAGAAGCAGCAGGTTGTGGTTCACCTATTAGGATTTTATGGTAAATGTATAATAGGACTGCATGGCCTCCACTCCATCAGCGTCTCATCCCTCCAAGTTATTTAAGTGTGGAAATAAAAACAAACTTTCCAGTGTTAGAAAATAACTTCTGACTCTTTCTTTATCCATTCTGGTGAAAATATTCTGGTAGAATGTGCAATATCTGCCTTCAGTCACTTGTGATGCCAAAGTGAGCGCTGCTGACCTACATTTAAAGATTGCATTTATATTTTTTTTGTGGGGGGCATGATGGAGGAGAATTTGCTGTGTGTCACTGCAGTGATTGTTTGCCTGTTTCTCTCTGTATTTCCAACAGCAGCAATGCTTCTGTGGCCACTTAATTTCACACTTATTTTATGTTGTCCCTGCCCCATCTTTCCTCTGACATTATTACGTCCCTGAGTATCATTTGAGCCAGATTCAGTGCCAGTTTAATCTGCCTCTCACAGGAAAAGAAGGATTCCCAGATTAGGATGGTGAGTGAGAAGGAGGTGGCACGTACCAGTCCCTCAGTTAGAGGTAGCAAGCTCTTCTGCTTCTGATCGTCATTCTGGAGGAGAAGAAGAGGAGATGTTATAAATGTGTGACAAAGCAAATATTTCTAACCAAAGGATTTACCAAATATGGCAGCATTTGTGCGATCTGGCCTTTTCGTCAGTCCGTCACAATCTTGCACCTTCGAACTGCCTTTTTGCTGTTTCTCTCATATACAGTGCACAACTCCACTATCAACTTTATTAACACAAGTGGCCAAAGACGAGCAACTTAAGTCGACTGCAGCCACTGAAGAGAGCTCCCATGGCACATGCTGCAAACACAATACACGTTGCTGCTGCAGAAAAAGCTCATATGTGGCACAGGCTCTCTCAGACATACGTTGAGAAACCATCCTCATGTGTGGGTGAGACTCCTGTTTTTGTCCTCCCGCAGCTGTTGAATCTGTTGTCCATATGAGGGTGAATACTTCGGCCAGAACAAGAGGACCGTCCACTAAAAAATGCCAACCGCAAGTTTAAAGTATAACAGCCGCCAGCCACATGAAAACAAAAAAAAAGGCAGCAGAAAGAGTTTGTTCCACAAATGGGCTGTATTTTTGGTCTGCTGCCATCATGGCTGCAAAAACCATTACAATGAGACTTTGTTTTTGCTAGAAGAGAAAAAAAAATTACACGTTTCCACGAGTCGGAGTTAGTTGCACAGTCTCCTTCCATCCTGCAACACACTCGACCACTACTGCCGTCACGGCGGCGACTTTGGAAGGAGTCAGGGCGAAGTTACATTCCAGCAAAGTTACTGGCTTCCTCTGACCTGAGCTACTGTGTAAACCCCGACCACAGCGAGTGTCTGAGCAAAATTTAAGCGGTCATATCAGTCATGACAGTCGTATCAACCAAAATTGCAGAAATGTCGCAAAAGTACAACCTGTTAAAAAATATGTTCATGAATTACACTGATAAATGAATCCTGACTGACATTCCTCATTAGATGCCCAATTGCATTGAAGAAGTGTTACAATGAGTTAGGTTTTTAAGCTTGGTTTTTATTGCACACGGCATCTCAACAACGTCTAAACAAATTTCATAAATTCATGACCATTTTCCAAGTTTTGAACTCTTAAAAATAATCATCAATCATATATTTGAATTGCCAGCTTGCATTAATTCATCAGCATCCATCCTGTGGAAAATACTGATAATTCAGATTCTTCCCACCTTCCTTTGAGAGACGGACTGGTGATTCTGCAGTTTGGTCCCAGCAAACAGTGTTTAAGTGTCACAGCGGCGCAGATTATGACTGATCCCTAATGAACACCTTGGTTACCCGCCCTCACTCCCTTAACTACCTCGTCCACCAGAGGTGCGTCTCTTACCTGTCTGTCTGCGGCGTGTGCGCTGACACCCAGCTCTCCCTGCGTCGCTCCGGAGCAGTCAAGGGCGTGTGAGAGCAGGCTTGCCTGCAGGCAGAGCACGCTCAGCCAGACAGTAAACCCCATGATCGAGCCAGGAACTCAACTGCTCCCAGCCCCTGTCAGCGCCCTGCTTTATACTCTCGCCTCCGCTAATGGGGAACAGATGCAGGGGAACGGGAAGCCATGCCAGCTTCACGCAGGCAAACAGCCCCACCGCAAGCCTTCGCTGTGCGCCAGCCAGTGGCCTGTGGTCCTGCAGAAACATGACAGACATCTTGAGGGGCCTCCCTTTTAAAATCTCCCCCCTACTCCCCTAACCTAAGAGGAGTATTAAGGACATTTTCCACTTATGTCTGCAGTGTGGCAGCTGCCAGAGTGTGTGTGTGTGTGTGTGTGTGTGTGTGTGTGTGTGTGTGTGTGTGTGTGTGTGTGTGTGTGTGTGTAAATAAGAGCAGGCACAGACAGGAAAGAGAGACCGTTACCTTGTCAAACCTGTGTACACGGATAAAAAAAAAATTTGGTGGTTTTGTTTGTGTCATGTGTCTTAAAGAAATGCTGCGTAATGTGGTAAATGTGTCTGCTGGCTCATTGTAGATGAATTTCATTCTCTATGCAACTCAGTTCCGCACTGATCCAAACACTTGCATACGCCTTTTAGAATTACAGTAATTATTCCTCAGCGCAGGCTACTGTTGAATGGGTGAATCAGATGGAATGACAGTAGTCAGCCGTGGATAAAAATCATCATACTCTATTGTGGTTTAGGGAAACTACTCATAACCGACTAGGAAAGAATAAGCTGGAAATCAGAAATAAACTTAATGTTTTATATTTCTGTCTGAATTGTGCAATGTGTTTACAATATTTAGAAAGCAGAGGGGGACTTAAAGGAGTATTCTAGTATTTTTCAGCCCAAGTCCTATTTAGTTGAAGTGTTAGGATCTTGAATTTCCCAAATACGTCTGTTTTAAGAATTACTCCAGTATGGAGATATGTTGACCCTTTAGCGCGACAAGGTTATACAATGAAACAACACAGAAATGTCGGAGATAAATTGCTTTTTTCTTTCTCTAGTTCCTAATCAATTTTATTCCGAAGTAATCTCTTATCATTTAACTGTACCAGAGCATGCAAATAATAGTTAGGAATGAATCTACCTGAGTTTGTTAGTCTGGCAATTGACCGATCATGTCTAGTGTTCTCTGGCAGCAACTCGAATTAGAGAAGGGCAGGAATACCACAATGTACAAACACTCATTTTACAGCAGTACCTTTACAGAAAAGAGAGCAATTTATTTCTGGCGTTGTGACTGGCCCTGTGCCGTTACATTGTGCGTCCTGTTATTATGTCGGTCCTCGTGACGGAACTCCATACTGGAGTAATTTTCAAAAAAAAAAAAGACCGATGATGTGAAAATTTAGAGGCTAAAAGACGGGGAAATCGGGCTTAGGTTGAGAAACACTGGAATTCTCCTTTAAAGCACCTCTGAGGGAAGTTATATAGCCTTTAAAACAGCAGCACACTATAAAGAATGCATCTCCTGATGGGGCAAGTTGTAGATGAATAGGCACCCTGTCTCAAGG
>KV751334.1:29302164-29320392 GCA_001698575.1 Mola mola
CAAACGTGGAGGATTTTGTTTATATGCACAAGTGGTTTCAAGACACACACATACTGTGATAATTTATGGAGGTGATGACATAAAGTGGGAAAGTGCTACTTAAGTCCAACTTGTCTGCTTATTATCACAGCACACTGACCGTTGTTCATGCAGCCAGAATACACAATGCGATATGATCACAGAGTCAGACGTAGTGTGGGTCGCGCCCTCTCACTAGCTCTCATTTATATCCCGTCCCTTCTCCCCTCTGGTTACCATGGCAGCAAGGAGCTGGATTCAAACAGTGCCACTGTGGGTTGAAACCTTTCATGAGAGGAAAGAGAGAGAGAGAGAGACGAGAACATCTTTGTCTGGGTGAGACAAGGTGTGGACAGGCTCGGTCTGACGTGCAGGCTGCTGTAACGCCGGCTCCTGCTGCAGCCACACGTGCATTATTACTTATGTACGCCATCATAATCAGAGAGAAGTAAACATCTGTCAGGTCTGCAATGCAGCATGTATAAAAACCCAGTATCTGTGAAGTGCTCACGTTACTGCAAAGGAATTCTTTCCCACTTGAATTCTTTTCTGATAGTTTCTTATTTATAGTTACACAGTATGCAGAAATCTTCCCATTTTAGCATTTGAGTTGTGTCCCCCCACATCTCATCAGCAACAGAATGTTACATTTAGCATCTGGATGGGATGCAGCAGGCTACGGTATAACATACCTCCTATACAAAAAAAATTTAAATAAAACATTCTTTATGACATAACATGTTTGCCCTTTAGAGGCTGCCGCCCTAAACCTGACGTATGCAACGACCTTATTGATCCACCAGGCAATTTAGGTTTGGCTTGCTCTCTTGGTCTGTGCAGGGTGAAGCTGCTGTAAATCAGTTGCCGTGCAAAGCAGAACAGCTGACTATTCACCTTTTTCTACAAGTCGCAAGGAGCCGAAAACTTAGCTTCAACTGATGTTTTATGGAGTTCTTCATTAAATATTTTTAGAAGAAAATTCCAAATCTTTGCATTTTATGGCAGCTATTTCAATTTTCATTGCTAAAACTATAGTTACACAAACTCTAAGACCGTTTTCTAATTCACTTCTGTGTAAAGGTTTGATCACCACATGCAGTTTACTCAGTAACACCATTAACAAGCTGTGATGCATGATGAATGATTTGGGGAAGTAAGAAAATTATGGTGTTATTATTTGAATTGCAGAGAGTGAAACAGCAGCTTTAAGGAGGCACGATGCCACTAGCGTTTCCAATCTGGCACCTTTGCTTTTACAACACATGTTTCCACTCCAAAAACCCATAAAAACACCTTCACAAAGTTTTGTATTTATGAGTGAAAGAGTGAATAGACACTGTTAGCATTAATCCAGAGCCACCTGATGAATGTAGGTCCAGTATCCCTCTTATCCACAGTACTTATCTCCTAAGCTCTGCTCTGGCCTCCAACAGATCAGATAAAACTTAAGCTTAAGCATTAGCAGTTAACATTCTCTGATGCATTCACAAACTAGCGTTTACTGCCATTTCTTGCTGGGAATGTGACATACAGGCCTCTCAAAGCCCTTAACTGAAATAAGCTGTTTGCTCGTAATGAGGTTCATTACAACAGTGAACAAAAATCGGGAAGTCGAGGGCCCTTAAAGCAAAAGAAATAGCTAAAAGATGCTTAAACGGTGATAACTAAAGCTTTCATTTTGCATTACATATAACCGTTTAATCCCTTGTTACAGATATTGATTTGTGGCATCATTAAACTGGTGCTGGTAATGCTTTAAAGGAGAACTCCTGTATTTTTCTACCTAAGCCCTATTTGTTGGTCCTTTAGGAGATAATCTTACGCAAAATACATCCTTTGCATAAGTGGAAATGTTGGAAATAAATACCTGTTTCCTCACTAACAACACTAAAAATGTTAATGCAGGTTTCTGGTAACATGGTAACATGTAGTAGTTAAATACAATCAAACAGCTGAGAGTATTTGATTCAATAAGTGCAAAGATAGTGTATAAAAGCTAATATTTGTACAGACTGTGGTGTTTCTACCTTCCTCTACTTCCTGTTGTGAACGTTGCACCCCGGATACAACCAGCCAATTGCGGAATTCATGTAAATTTATCCCGAACTATTTGTTTCATGCTGTGGTAACAATCAGACATCACTTTGCAATGAATTTGCACTTTGTTTTTCATAAACATCATAAGATAGTGCCCCTTCAGCGTCTGTGGTGCACCGTCAGCAAGAGGAAGCAGAGAAAGGCAGGAAAAATGGCGTCTACACAAACATTTGTTTTGCACAGTATCTTTCCAGTGCAAAGCACACAGGTGTTAAACTGTAGGTGTCCAGCCCATGTTACGCTGCGATTTATTTCTGACGTTTCCACTAGCCAGACGGCATTGCGTTGTATACCCTTTTCGTGCTAAATGGTCCTCAAAAGTGGAGCAATTTAAAAAAAAAAAAAAAAGGGTGTATTTTGTGACAGTTTAGATCCTACAAGATGACGAATCAGGCTCACGTTGGAAAAACAGTTCTCCTTTAAGTGACAGATTTGTTTGGTAGTGATTACGTATCCTCAGACTAGAGGGTGAACCAAGTTTTAAGGCATAAACAAGTGCACACGTAAGTCTTTGGCAAACAACAAAAAAACAACACCTCTCCCGTAAACATCAGTGGCTAAACTTGGCTGAGGAAAATACTGGCAGGCAAATACACTTTCACTCTTCCACATTTGTGAAATAAACAGAGGGGCTTAGTGGGCTTCTGGGCTGCGTGACGAACGGAGTCTGGAGGGGGAAACACCAGACAGTCTATATGTTGTGGAAGGGTGAAAATGTTAGTTAGGGGCTACTGGAGGCTAACGTCTTAAAGTGTGGAGGCTAATGCAGAAAACCTTTGCACTGTGAATGGGAAACAGTCACGTGGGATCAGTCCAGAAAACGTACGCTATTCATACTCTTAGTGGGTTTAAAGCCTCAAACCAGCGTTCCTCACAGGAGGAACACGTCTCTCCGGGACCTGCCATGCTCACACATTGCATTTTGTTCTCGCTTGTGTTCCAAATGCAAGTAAGTGTTAATGAACGTCTGCTCTGGGGGTGTTTTTTTCCACCACTGGAGCATAGTGGCTAGTGAATCCAGGAGGTAAGACAGTTGTTTTCTATGAGGAGTGTGATTTTCCTCAGCTCCTGCTTTTACTCATTACTCCACCCAGAGGAGAATCAGCTGGTTTATTAGCTGTACAAGGGAAATGGCTTCATTATTCCCCTCTGCAAGTTAGGCCTCATCCAACCTATGGATTTCTCAAAAATGCATTTATCAGCCGTCAAATTGACTCCAAAACATCCATTAACATGGCCATCGAATGTGATGTAATGCTTGTTTTTCCTCTCTGTGTGAAATTAAATACATGTTCTGCTCCTCACGCCACACTGCCAAGAGCAGCACAATGCATGGTGTGACTCATTGTGTTTGTTTGGTGTTTGTGATGCTTTGTTTTCAATGCTGGAATGGCCACTTAGCAATTAGACATGCTGAGCATGCAAAGGCTTCACATCCGCCACGTCGCTGGCAAGCGCAAGAAAGTGTAGGCTTAATTGGAATAAGCTGAGCGACTGCAGACTGAACAATCTGACACATGTTGCCCGTCTCGCACCAGCACATGCGGAACAGGCAAACCTAACACGCACATTATTGTGTGAATAATAAAGCAGGGGCCTCTATGTAAAAATAGCATTCTGATCCTGGGGTGTTTCAGGTCTTTAATGCTTTATGACAAATCGTGCATTTTATAAATTGTTTCCCTGCAGCAATTTGCCGTTTACAAGGTAACTATGCTGGAGAGGTCCGATTAAACTGCTCATCTGTACCATTAAGCATTACCACGTTATCAGGTACAGGTTCTGGAGGACTCAGAATGCAGAGACACAAAGGGAGGTTCTCAATCAAAGCCGTTTTAATCAGAAAATGGGTCGACACTGGGAGATCAAACTAACAAGCAGAGGTACAGTTTAAGGGAAGAGGCAAACTCAGTAACTGAGGAACAAAACACAATCAAACACGAGGAACTCACAAGGAAATTACGCTGGACTGCTCTCTGGAAAGACAAGAAAATCTGGCACGGGAGGAAAGGAACCCAAGGTTTACTGGGTTCTCTTCGGGTACTCCGGCTTCCTCCCACAGTCCGAAAACATGCAAACTGGGGCTTAGTAGGTTAATTGGTCACTCTAAATTGCCCGCAGGTGTGAATGTGAGTGTGGATGGTTGTTTGTCTCCATATGTCAGCTCTGCGATGAACTGGCGACTTGTCCAAGGTGACCCCGCCTTCGCCCGAAGATGCTGAGATAAGCTCCCCCCCCCGCCCCGCGACCCCTAACAGGATAAGCGGTAGAAAATGGATGGATGGATGAATGAAACACATTAGGGAGGAGACTTGACAGGACATAGGAATTAAGACACAACCGAAATTTCAAAATAAAACACTACCGGACCCTGACAAACATGGTTAAATGTAAAAAGATTTTTTGAAAGGTCAGACTCCAGGTCAGTGTTAAATTAAAGGCGAAATCCATGGATTTCCACATAGTGTTGCCCTCTGCAGTAGAGAGGGAGTGACATTGATTTTTTTTTTTATACAGGATATCACAATATGGATTATATGTTAGTGTCTTTCAGAAGGCACAACATTCACCCAAACACAACTGAATCATTCATTAAGCGTATTATGGTTTGATAAGGGTTAAGTAAAATTTGCAATGAAATAAGTCTTAAAAATCTACAAATCTACAGGCAAGACAATCGCGTTATAAGCTGGCTGTGAATCATCCGTGCAAAGTGACACCTCCGCTGTCCACGTCTCAGAGAAGCTTTCCCCCTGAGAATCCCAGGAAGGACGAGACTCAACGGAAGCAGGATATTACAACTGTTTTCTGGTAGAGAGGAGAGAAACACACTCTTATGTAGCTCAATATAGATCCAGGATCACGGAAGAGTGGCTGAGTGTCACAGGTGCAAACGCAGCTTCACTGAATGTTGATACGTCCCTTTTCGGTGCATAAACAGGAACTGGGCTCATCCAAAATGCACCTTTTTTGGACTAAAAATACAACTAATATGGAAGTAAATAGATGATTATCCAATACAGTAACATTTTTAATTGAAAATCCCTGACATTTGAATATATCGATTGCAAGAATTTCATTGAACTGGTGCATTTAGCCATCTTTTTTCAATTTAACCAGACAGGCCATTAGGATCATCTTTGCAGTGGTGTTTAAAATGGTGGAGCCGATGATGAATAATAGCATTCAGGAACAAAACACAATTTGTCCAAACATCTAGAGTGTCACGAGCAAATATCAAGTTTTTGTTGTCACCTCTTAAGTTCACTTTTATTTACATCATATCCCACAAACACAGCCACCAAATGGTAATCATTTTTGTTGCTAACACTATAAAAATGGATGAGTTGTTTAAATGTTGCTTTTTTGTCCAGGCTAGCTTAAACATTTAGTACACAGTGCACTAGTAATTTAAGTGGTTAGTTCCAATACCAATCCAAATAGTTCTCTTTCCAAAACAATCACGGTTACTCGTTTTTTTAGACTGAACATGTATGAATATGAATCATACTTTTTTTTTTTGGTTTTTGAAGGCTGACATTTGGTTGAAGGACGAGACCACAGAGAGTGAAAAGGGAACTGAAATGTCAACATTCACGCTTTAGAGTGGTAACGTGTCGCCAAACACACATAAAAACCCCTAAATGTCACAGCAGGTGATAACCACGGACGTGCGCGCACGAGAATGCTGTAACATGTGACTCAGAGAGAAGCCCCAAAATGCTGTGTTTATTCACTATAAATATTTCTGTCATACGTGCCCAGCAGGCGATGACTCCCGTTCCCTCATTAAATCTACCACGCTTTGCTGATGCATGTTAAGGCCACGCCACTCACACAAATGCCACTCAGGACGACGGCATGAATATTCCCTCAGCTTCCACCCAACGCTCTTGTGACAAGCGGGCAGAAATGCTTCCTGCTGTATCCAGGTGACAGTTTTTCAGAGAACCACAGAATTCATTAGGATCATTGCGACTGTTTTCACCACAGGTCTGCAGATGTAAGTGCAGAGTCACGCTGATGGTGAGCCTTTACAATAATACGCTTTACTCCGACATGCATGCGACCATGAAGCTGAATTAGGTTGGAAGAAATGTGCTTGTGACGAGAGTTTTGCTGACGTAAAACCCCAGAATGACCCCTCACGCTGCACTGGAGCTACTTAGTGACCTACAATGGAGGACAGGGATTGGACTGGGAGTGGTTATTTGTCAACATGCCCGTTTCAGCTGATTTAACTGGATTTCACGGACAACACAAAGTTCTGTTTAACAGACCAGACAGTATGTTATCATTGTGAATGCAATGAGCAGTGAAGCAAGGTAATCTTGCTCTTATTTTTAGTTGTTTTTTTTTTTTTTTGCACCACTGAACATTCACTCTATTTGCTCCAGTTAAGGTTTCCAAATCAAATGGCTTTTTATTCCCTTATACCCTCGAACTGGGTGAGGAAATACTTAAAAACACAGCTGACGCTTGTACAGAACACAACAACGTGATAATGACAAACAAGTAGCGGTAAGAAAAAGTAGGACTTAAACCAGCTGAAGGCAGATGTTTTAATGTGTCTGTAGTAGGATGCGATGGCCAATAGTTTTAAAAGCTGCACTAAGATCTACTGAGACGTGTGCAGAGATAAGTCCCTCATCAGATGCAGTGAGGAGGTCATTTGTAACTTTGACCGTGCTGTGATGTTCTCTAAAACCTGACTGGAAATCTTCACGTGGACTATCATCCCGAGGAAAGTCACATAACAGTTTAGCTGCTGCTTTCTATAGGATCTCTGAGGGAAACAGGGGTTTGGGGGGGTTGGATATTGGTCTACAATTGGCTTGAACGTCTGGATGTAGAGTTGTTTTTTTTAAAGAGTGGTTTAATTACAGCTTCTTTCAAAGACAGCACATAACCTGTCGTTAGATAACCCCCCTGTGACCTTCCAGCGATAATTACCTGGGACAGTTCCGGGATGGTGGAAGTGTTGTTTTTGTTATGTATTTTTAGCTGAAATGTCACCTCATCTCACCTCCAAATTTGGAAATGAAGGATAATATACACAATCACGCGCTTGCCTTGTTGCTTTTAGTTGCTTCTGTTATTACAAACAGAATGTCTAAGTTTCTGTTCAGGCCTTCAGTGATGGTAAAGAGGAGGTGCACACGGTTGATGGCAACACAAATGGGGGTGATTTGATGCATCAGAGGGGAAAGTTTTGTTTGTACAATGTTATCTATCTAGCAATTTAAAATGGTCAGTTTCTTGATTTGAAAAGGGACAGCAGGCGTGAACATTTTTAACAAATGCTCAGGAGTTAGCTGAAAGCCAAGTTTTCAGCCTGATGTTAATGAGAATCCTACAATCAGTAAAACCAACAAAAAGTACAATAGGCGAAAAGAAAAGCATAACATTTGAGTTCCAATCCCAAAAAAATCCATTTAAATGATATTAGAGGGCAAAGTTCTCTATCACATGAAGCAGATAGTTAACGCAAGCATCAGTGTTGACATCAACGAGCCGTTTCTCGTCGTTAAACTTAAATGAGTGATAGCAGAGGAGGAGGAGCTAAGACTTCCATGATCTTGTGTTTATCTTGTGTTCATCTTTCTGAAACGTGTTTGGTATTTTTGGTCTTGTTCTTCAAATAGATGAGGGTTGTGAAGGGGCAGACTTTCTGGAAGGTTTAAATCTTCACAGAATCAGGTGTTTTTTTGTTTTGTTTTTCTCATTTCAACAAAAATCTTTAATGGGACCCTGATACCGTCAAAGATGGGATGCTGTGTATAACGTCAGTTTAAAAGAATGGGAACATTCTGCTCACTTCCTCACAGTCACACACGTATTCTACCTTGAGTCGTACCAGTTTCATTTAATAACTTGTTTTGTCATTTGCGAGTCTACGTGATGTATGTTTGATGGGGAAAAGAAGATCTTCCACTGAATGTCAGGACAGTTGGCTGACCAAAAGTTCAAAGTGGACCACAGTTTGAGTCAGCATCAGGTAATTCCTCTGGTCCACTGAATGTCAGGACAGTTGGCTGACCAAAAGTTTAAAAGTGGACCACAGTTTGAGTCAGCATCAGGTAATTCCTCTGCAAAGTCCACTGGTGCCACAGTCAGCATAGAGCCTAAAGCTGTCCTCGCTAAGTCTGTAACTGCAGATGAAGACGTCTGAAAATCGCCTGAGTTCTGTGAGGATGTCACTCTGATGACCATAATCACTGTTTAAAGGAAAATTAAAAACAACATGAGACAAAGATGCTAAACTGCAGTCTTTTGGTTACGTTTGTGGGTTTCCAGAACACAAATAGTGACTCATGGATGTGTTGTAGGAAGTGAAAACAGGTCCTCTTTCTGGCAGTGTCGCTTGTAAACAGCAGCTTTAACACGACTAAAGAAAGAATCTGTTCATCTTGATTTTCACTCTCCAAAATGGAGCCCATTAGTACAATGTTGGCTCTTTATCTTGCTAAGATTGACCTTGTTGAGCAAGTACCCAGGAGCCGTTTCACAGCACCGTCAGCATTTCTCCCCCAAAGGCTGCGCATTAATGTAGAAAACACAGAGGCAGACTTTCTCCTCAGCCCTGATGCTCCGTCAGACCGCAGCTCAGGACGACAGTAACCCTGCAAAATACAATTACAACACTGCAATGGAGGTGCAGATTGGCGAGTATTGGATTTTTTTTTATGTCA
The DNA here is from genome assembly GCA_001698575.1 of Mola mola. Classification (NCBI taxonomy): domain Eukaryota; kingdom Metazoa; phylum Chordata; class Actinopteri; order Tetraodontiformes; family Molidae; genus Mola; species Mola mola. Next base: position 29,310,972 of record KV751334.1, read on the forward strand.
GTAATAACATGCGATGTACTTGTAGAGGTATTTTGCGTCTTACTGAATAGAAAAAAGCACGTTAAACCAGGCTGACTAAACGGTGGCGGCTTGCCAAGACGTAGAAAAGAAAGATGAGAAACTCACACTTGGCCCAGTCGTTTGGTTGATAGTCCCCCTCTGGCTCACACTCACACTGCTTTAAACTGTTCCCGAGCTTGGTTACTCCTAATTATATCATTAGGTCGAGAGAACACGGCTGCAACTTTCTTTCACAGTTTGTAAAGTTTCTCACCTCCCCTCCTCACAATTTTATTAAATCTAAAATACAATATCTTTTTTGTCCTTGCTGTTGGAGATATAATAAAAGGACACCTTTTCCATTTAAAATTAAATTCCCAGCGAAGAATTTTCAAAACAAAATGGCTTCTACAGGCAAAAGTCGAAAACCAAATTTGAATTGTTTGTTCTTAAAGTGTTCAAGTTTTACTGTCTTCACTGCTTTTTTACCCACTTGTTTTATCTGCTGTGTCTTAAATGGTTTTTTGTTCATTGTTTGATTTCAGTTGGTAACAGGAGCTTTGGAAACAACAAATGATGCGTCATCACAAGAGCTTAAGAATGAGGCTAAATTTTCATACAAAAAAAAAACAGTCCCAAGGCTCCTTAAAGAGGGACTGGGTTCTGAGGGCACCAGGGGCACCGGGGTAATGCCCGAGTTGGACTCAAGGATCAAACAGTGGTTTAATTAGGTTTAAATCCAGGTTTAGGGATACATGGCTCTGTGACTGATGAATGAAAAGTAAAGTAGAGCTCTGCGGGAGGTTGAGCTGTTTCAACTAGGATCAATAATTCAATATAATTCTCATCACATTTGGAAAAGTTTCCTTGGCCTTCCACTCCTTCTTTTTTGTCTTTTATCCCTCCTGATTCCATGAATAACTTTATACCAGCTTGAATACCACCTCCTGACTATCAGTTTGTGGATTTCCAGTTTGATTATGATTTCATATCTATCAGATTCTGCATTTTGACTTGAATGATGTGATTTAAATTTGGTCATATATCAGCGAGCTTCCAATGTGTTAAGAACAGACGTGTAATGTAATGTATGTAATGTATGTAATTCTTTAGAAGCTGTTTTGTCCGATTTTCCCCAAATATTTCCTGTGTTTTGCGGTTGTATAAAGAGCCTGAAACAAAGAACACGTGTGGTCATTGCAACACTTCTAAAGCGACAAATCTAACAAAGTCTTTTGCTCAGTACAGTAGATGTTTCATCCTTCCATTAGGTTAATTACTCTGCAGCTGGTGTTGTGAATGGAGCAGCCAGCCACGCTGTCTCCTCCTCCTCCTCCTCCTCCTCCTCCTCCTTCTTGGGGAGCGCAGGATGCTCAGGTACCAGCAGTAGTTCATGTACATCCCGACACTGTCACCATGAATACAGGAAGACTAAATCCAGGGTGCCAAACCCTCCCTTCCTCCCTCTCTTCCTCCCTCCTTCCTCGGTGTAATACAAACCTCGTGATCGCCCACTCAGCTGTGCCTGCTGCTTTGGGGGGGGGGGTAACAGAGCGACTGGCCGAGGGGCAGGCAGGCGAGCAGAAAGTATCTGAGAGACGGACAGGTGCCGCGGAAGTTTCCCCTGGAAGAGGCGCATCCGCTCCTTGCGCGTCCTTACCGGGATAACACCGAACGGACCGTAGCTGGCGTAAGTGACTCTCCTCGCCCGCCGTGCCGTGCCGTGCCGTGCCGTGCCGTGCCGTGCCGTGCCGAGACACCGGCCTCGGCGTCAGGTGTCAGCCCGCATCAGCCCGTCTTCTGCTGGATCCTGCCGATCACATGTGCACGCGGTCAGGCTGGCGTGGGGCGCCGGGTTGCGGGAACCGGGTTGCGGGGGGTTTCGATGGGCGACGTGTGCAGCAGGTGAGCGGAGTCTGCATCAGAGCCCGGGACACTAAAACCAGCGACCAAACGTGGCTCTTCGTTATGCACGTTTTGGTTTAATGAAGCATCTGTCGGAACCAAAGTCACGTTTCGCCTCAGACGCGTGTTTTGCGGAGAAACGTTGAACCCAAACGAGCTGACAATCCTCATTCTGCAGCTCCTCCAGCTGGCTCTCTCTCTCTGTTTGGCTGTTTCGTGGTGATGGAACAGCACAAGGTCATCTTGGGAAGCCTTTTTTTCTTTTTTCTTATTGAGACACAGTGGATATGTTCACGCACACGCAGTCTGCCGCGGCTCATTCATGGAAAACCAGACAGAATTACAACCCATTCTTAAGTTTGCGCTGCAGCAACACTTTGTCACATGCGCAGTGACTCAGAGAGAGAGAGAGAGAGAGAGAGAGAGATTCAGCCAGCATCTGCTTCGATTCCGACACCTGCTGTCAACATGTATATGCATGGACGTGTCGTGTGTGCGTGTGCTCACGGTTCAGCCGGAGCTTTCTCACCTTCTCTTTTGCTCTGCTTGGGGTTGGTAATTGGCCAGGTATGAAGGATGTGACACAACAGGTACATCCAGTATCAATCACTGACACATGATCAGGGACACTTGTTGGAAGGGACCCACTGTCACATACGGTGGGTACAGACGTGGAAGAGGGAGCCTTTATTTGGTCCAAAAAAGTGGTTGGATGAAAGAAATGGTCCAATATAAAACAGGTCTAGTTCTCAGAACATTTCTCTGAGCTTGGAGTGGACACTATGCTGTGTGAAATATTGATTCTGGATATCGTTATATTGTGATGTAAGCGTTCAGAGTGTTCTGCTTGCTTTAATACTTACCTGCACCAACTTAGGTCTTTAATTCCACATAACTGATGATTATTTCTCAAAAAATCTCATTGTGTTAAAGAACAATTTCAATTAAATCTCGTCATTGACTTTGTTAACATGTACACGTGGTGTCTTTATGTACAACACACATCATGACCCAAATAGTCAGTTTTCCGGCATTTGTTGGATGCTTTGTTCTGCTTTGATCATTTTGTCTTGGAGCCGTTTGAATAAGTCAGTGTTTCTTATTTTCATGTAGGCGTCCAGGCATTGCCAGGTTCAGGGTCACCGTTTATATGCTATAATTGTTCTTCTGCTTCATGAAAGGGTTCATGCGAGCGCTTGAAATTTCGTTTGGTTTGGACCTTTGGATTCTGAATGGAGCCTATAGCACATTTGAAAACAACCTCAGTTGACCTGCGCTCTACACGCTCAACAGAACCAAAAAGCAAACTACAGATAAGTATGAAAATGTAAATGAATAATGGAGTAATTCACTATAGAGGAATGTGAGTTGTCTTGCTCAATTTAAATTGAAAGCCAGAGAAGAGGCGGGTTCTTAGAAGGGACTTTTAGTTTTCAAGGGTCTGGGCAGCTTTTACATGAAAAGGCTGCAAAGCCTTGATCTCCTCTGGTTTTGAACTGAGCTCTGGGAACATCCAAGAGCAACTGGTTGGATGATCTTCTTACACTGGCAGGAGATGTAACAGATCATTTAAATTTTTTAGAAACAAGCCATAAAATTAATCCTGAACCGCACAGGAAGCCGATGGACGCCAAAAGTGATTTTGAGGACTGCCAGTTTTGTTCATTTCTTTCTCATTAATCAATAACCCAAAAAAAAGCAGTGCTTGTCTCCAGTGTTTGTTGGTGCTATGGTGGCATAGTACGGACTGGTATGACCTCAGTTAGCTGTACTGCTGATTTCAAAAGCCAGTTTTCCTCATTGCAGTGGCATATAACTGCAAAGTAACTCTGCAGTTAGTGCAGTGCAACAGTCAGTTTTATCAGACAGCATTTAGCTCATCTTTCTTGTCCTTGTACTGCTTCTCAAAGAGGTTAGTAATTGTAGCTCGTCAGGGGATAGCCTGGTTCAGTATAGTTCAGTAGCTCATGAAATCCCTCACTGTTCACCACATTTATTGGCATCATGTCCTTATGCACCGTAAAACAAATCCTCTGCATTATTGGCTTTGCATGCACATCACTGCAGCTCCTTAATTTGTTTGGAGGAAGATGATCCACTTTAGTTTCTTCCTTCGTCTTTCAACTAACAGTGACATAATCGTATCTGCCTTGTAAACTTTCAGCTTTAATGTGCTTCCCACATGTTTGACATAAGTTAGATAAGTCACATTTATGCATCTACATAACGATAATTCTACAAAAACATATTTTACTTTTTTTTTTTACTGCTTTTCTTGCTAGCTTTTGCCCTGTTTACTGTAACTATAGCTTTGGTCCTGAAGATATTAGGTTACGTTATGAGGTTATTTCATGCTTATATTGCTACTCGCAAGCATTCTGCATATTATGCAATTTTTTTTTCAAAAGCACTTCAAATAGCTGCTCTGACTCATTTGCAAATTCTTATGGTGTTCAGCCACTTTTACTGCTCTTCCCTTAAGGATGTTAATTAGGAATGAATGCAGAGTTGATTGGTATTCCCATGTAGATGAATACACTACAAAGAGCAGAGGGTTAACGTGAACCCCAAAGCAGGGAAAACACCAAGGAGGATTTAAAGTTTTTTGCCTTTGAATGACTCAATATTTGCACATTTTTTAAAGCACAGAGCGAGACAACCTCCTAATGCAGAACTCCACCAGTAGCAGTGAAACGTGGATCCGCAAGGCGAGCGTCCTGTATTCCCCTTCAGTCAAGATCGTCATTTGAGTGGAGACGCTCTCGATCTTCCTCCAGGCTGTGACGAAACGCTGATCCAATGGAGAGTGCCTAAAACAAGCAGGTCATTTAGCGCTTGGCTGCGGCTGCCCTTTTAGCACTCCGGCAGGGCCTCGTCCTCAGCTCGCTCATCCTCTGCTTACTCTGAGGTGAGAGACGGCTGCAGAGCTAAGTGCTCTGTGCGCAGGGTGTTTTATTTGTTGTGTTTAGGATGATTTAGTATCCGTGTGTGCATTTTTTTCATCGACGTTGTGGCTGATTGATGTGTGCGGGATGTCCTTTCCTGTTTGTTCTTCTGAGAATCAGTATGACCCATTTTCCATCTGCAGCCACTCTGTCTCTCTTAGCTCCGAAAGCGTCCGTCTCACTTTGGTGATCTCAGAAGCTGAAGTTATTACACTGGCACCCTTTACTACAATGTGACACTAGTGCTCAAAAGTTATATTTTTATATTTCATAACAGGCGTTTGGGAAGCAAACCAATGCCTTCTTCTCTGATTAAATAAAGTTATAAAATAATGAGCTGGCAAGATGAGTCACTTCAAATCATCTTACTGACAGGTACAGCAGCTGGCTGTAATTCCCTAGATGCAGCTCGGAAAGTAATAATAAAGTGAAATATACTCAATCCGCGTCATTAAATGGAGTTGCTGAAGCACCTGCTGCCATGATTTTACAGCAAATGACTGTGGAATTAAAACACAGACCAGAAATGACAAAGCATGACTGCAGAGCTACATCACCTTCCTAATATCGCCACGATTATTCCCGCTTAACTATATAGTTGTAATTGTTGAAGATTTTGTAAAGAAGATTTTGAAATCTAGGTCGTTAGTCCAGAATAACCAATGCCTCTGTCTCTGAGATGATGGCTGTTTATGAATCAGCAGCCTGGACGGTAGCTGATGTTACCAAGATGTTGTTGACAACCCATGTTAACTGAAAAGACGGAACAAAATTGGTAAAGCTTTGAACCCCTGAGACGGCCTCCAATCAGTGTCACAATGAAGGAGGGTTTTTCTGTTGTAAAAGGCCACGTTCCTTTCCACTTATGGTTCTTAAGTGCTGACAATGAAGGTACGTTAGTGTTGCTGCTGGCTGGTCACAGTCCTACTCTGGTGAAGTGTAGGACTGAGACATAATGTGTGTATGCATTTATATGTGTACACAGTGTTCATCTTGTTGGAAGTTAAGTTAAAATAGATTGGCTGCATGTACAGCCGCTGCACTCAAATACGTGCGTCACTAAACACTCACAGACACAAAGGATGCTCCATCCCCATCCTTGACACCACTCACGATTAAAAGAAGGCCTGAATAATTGCTTTCCCTCGCGGCTATACAATAATGGCCATGCAGTAATGGCACATTTATCTCCTCTCTGCCTTAGGAGACTAACACGGACAAATCGCCAGTGGCTGTCGGAGTGATACGTTTGAGAGCAACCAGGTCTTCTGTAGTGAACAAAAGGAAGGCCAAGACAGTCCGTCTGGTGGCGTGAAGACATGCCCCTGTTGCTCCCACAAATGTGATTATTTAGGGAACGCAAGTTGTGTTGGATGATATCGTTAGAGGTGTTGTTTGGGTTAATTTAAAGTTTAAATAAAGACACTTTCTGCCCGGGAGTGGTAATAATGTTGGTACCATGCACCGTGGCTACTGTTAGCAGCGTAGTCCAGAGCTCAGAGGAATTCCAGTCTCTGTGCTTTAATAGAGGCAGAGTTAACACATGATTGTATTATTAAGAAGGAAGGTCTTGTTACTTGGGGATCAAGTAGAAACAATGTTTGTTTTGAACCCTCTTAAGTCCCAGTGGTAAGAGGAAACACATATCCATGGGAGAGCAGATGGTGCCACAACAACTGAATGCCCATCCATTCACTTTCTTGTTTTTTTTTTTCCTTGTTCTGTCTCTCCCCTTCTTTACTTTCTTTGACTTCTCCATCAATTTCTCGGTTGAATTTTTACAAGGTGGTTTCCACACTCAGTTTGTTAGGACAGAGACTGAGGCAAGTAATGCATCTACCCGTTTGTGTTCTGCAGTGGCATATCACACAATCGAGCCTTGGTTTATACAGCCGGGTGGCAGCATGAATAGTGAAAGGAAAACTCTGGGAACCAATCTGGCTCCACGATACACCACACTGTGACATTCGCATTTAATCCATAATGATAGACAATTTTTTGCTTAAACCTATCACCTGTTTTACACAATATACTGTAAGTTAATTATTATTTGGAGGCCAAATCTTACCGTTAGCTTCATCAGAAAACCATCAGTAGCAGTTTGCTTTTTGTAGTTTCAATCAATCTGGATGCACTTTTTCATTCACATAATTGCTGTAAGTCTTCAAAACGAATTTGTTTTGTTGCTGCACGACAGATCATAAAATTGAAGTCACTGTCATCTTTCTAAAAAATGTACTCTAGGCTACATCCAGTAGCTCCTAGCTTAGCTTCCATGAAGACTGCACAAGGGAAAACAGCTAGCCAATCAATGCCTAGACTAGCTTATCACTGCTTTGGCCTAAAAATAGTTTATTAAACACAACAGGGTGTAAAACCACCAGTTGTTTTACCAAATCAGGTTTTGTACCGAGCAATCGAGATCTTTTATCCCATCCCTGTTTCCTTTCTGTGTAACGTAACCCAGTGCTGGTTGTAGTTTCTGATTTACTTTAAAGATGTGAGTAATGGTATCAGCAACCTCATTAAAACCCCATGAAAGGGATTGGTAATGTCTTTGACTGTTACCACAAAGCTATGGTAACAACTTCGTCACAACAGAAGTTGTCTTGTTCCTCTTACAAATTTAAAAACGAAATGTTCCAAACATTTAGATTGTTTTTTTCTCCTGAAAATAAGAAAAAATAACCCCATCATGTACTTACTCCAGTGACCAGACATTATACAGGAGTAATTTTCAATTTTGTGAAAATTTAGACCACAACAGGCTGGAAAAATGGTGCTTAGGTTAGGTTGAGTTCTACTCTAAGAGAAATGGGAGGTTTATTGAGGAACATTTGTGTCCCCAATAGCCTTCAAACTACTTCATGAGCACCAGTACAGACTTGGGATTGTGTTATACAGTCCCTTGCCTGTGACACATGTAGGATATGTACATAGAGGCACAATTGTAGAGTGTTAGTATGTATTTTAACATTCTATATGATGCGATTTCAGGTCATCCTTTCCAGCAACAAGGGCAAGTTCTCATATCATAGCAGCTGAATGAGGAATGCTTGTGAACAGCATTGTGACAGTCTGTGTTTACACTGTGGGATAACACATGTCTGTGGCACACAGATATTACAGCTTTTTTTCCCATTGTAACTGAGAATGTTACAAAAATGCTCTCACACACACTTTTGGTGTCTGATTGAGTGTGTGTTTATATTTGCCCTTGTGTGTGTGTGTATAAAAGAAATCCCCACTCGCCCTCTTTTGGCAGTCTCTTGTGTCTCCTTTAAGCTCGGGTTCTTTACCAGAGGCCTGGGAGCCTGAGGGTCCTGCGCAGGATCTTAGCTGTTCCCAGGATTGCGGTCTTCTGGACAAAGATCTCAGATGTTATTCCCGGGATTTGTTGGAGCCACTCTCCCAGCTTGGGGGTTACAGCCCCGAGTGCTCCTATCACCACGGGTACCACTGACGCCTTTACTCCCCACATCCTTTCCAGCTCCTCTTTCAACCCTTTGTATTTCCCAAGCTTCCCGTGTTCCTGATGTTGCTATCACTTGGGATTGCGGCATCGACCACTACCCCCTTCTTCTCCTGTTTGTTGACCTCCACAATATTCGGTTGATTAGCCACCACCTTCTTATCATTCTGGTTCTGTACCACAGGATCTTAGCCCGGTCATTCTCAATCATCTATGGAGGTGTTGAACACAAGTATGCCGTACCTGCCTGCATCTTACACTCTGCCTTTATGTGCTGTTCTGTTTCAGGAGCATCTCTGCACAGTCTGCACCTTGGGTCCTGTCTGGTGTGGTAGACCCCATCTCCTTGGTATATGCCGCACTTGATGCCAGCTTGGGCAATCGGCCTCGAATTTCCTTCTAGAGTTCTCTTCCACATCCCCATCCAGTTTTTGATGATGACCCTAAGTGTCCTGTCGATCTTGTACAGCTCCAAGCACTCCAGCATCCATATGTGTGGCACTAAGTCGTAGTTTCTTGTAGTTAATCCAAGCAGTGTATAGGTTGTTCTTCCCGATCTTACAGTCTCTAGTGACTGCTCTGCTGGGGTCACTACCAACACCTTTCTGGACCCTGCTTGTGTGTGTGCATATATATATATGTGTGTGTTTGTATACATATATGTGGTATGCAATTCTGGCTAAAGTGAATGAAATGTATTTGGGTTCCGATGTGTTGACAATCAACCTAAATCCTTCATTTTCAATGATAGAAAATGGCCTCATATCTTTTGTTCTGAAGACACCCATGCACCTTATGATGCCATCTGCACTTGTTTCCCTGAGCGGGGCTGCAAATAGATAGATAGATGACCTTTATCGTTAGCGCACATGTAGTACGTTGAGATTTGTTGTGTTGAAACATTAAAACGACACACGCGCACACATATCTGCATTATTATTGTTATTACATCTGCATTAGTGTCAGTGCCTCCCGCTGCTTACAGAGTGTCTTGTGATTCATTTATCATCTCAACAGACCTAAACAGTTGCAGATTTTTTCAGCAGTTTTCCACTGGCTCGCAGTGCATCATTACATCCCTCCAAAAAGCTAATGAAAA
>KV751334.1:29320402-29337271 GCA_001698575.1 Mola mola
ATGAGTCATGAGGTAGAGGTAGAGGTTCGGGTAGTCTTGGTTTAAACCAACCAAGTCCAGATGCCTTCAACTAAAGCCTATCCTGTAAGGAAGAAATAAAAATGATATCATCAGAAAACACTGCTCTTCCCAAAGCATCTCATCGAAATGACAGCCAAGAATCAATTTTAGTCAGACTTTAGCTTGTGGCACAGGTCCTCTGGGAGACTCAGTCGTATTGACAATATTGGGGAAAGTTGAGTTGTGTAACAATCTCTAGATTTTGTTTTTTAAAGCAACAGTTTAACAGAGGTTCTGCGCTGTTCTTGGCGGAGTGAGTGATTTGCTGAGAGGCGCTCTGCCGGTGAAGCTATTGCCTCAATAATAGAACGGATATAATTGTCCGGCCCTCTGAGTCATCGTTGCTCTCTCCACTCTCCCATCTTGTTTAGACCCTGCCGTTAATGGACCTTCTCCTTCTCTTCATCTCCCCATCAATCTCTGCTTTTTTCTTCCTCCTGCCCTCGATCTCGACTTGACATCCTTTCTTCCTTTTTTTTGTTTCCGCCTGTGTCATCCCTCAAATCCTAGATGCTGTTTCGTTTCATTCACAAATTTAGGTAGGTCTCTAACCTTAAAGATGCAACTTGTAACAAGTGAGAAAACACTCAGTAGAGGGCATAATTCTGCCACCTGCCCAAAAATGCTTTGGAAAAATGCTTTGGAAAAATGCTTTGGATTTTTATTTTTAAATATGTTTCATAAAAATCTGTCCATTAGCTTTTGTGTTACTTCCGTGTTCCGTGTAATAAACAATGCAATGTCCTCAAGCATACTTTCCTTCAAATGCAGACTCATGTCATAACACCAGTGCTGAGAAATAATGCTTCTTCTTCTATATTATAACTGTACGAAAATGTGAAATTTTGATAATAATGCTGTGATTCCAGTCTATGATACACTCTGTCATCAGTTGTCATGTGGTGACAAGCTATGAAAAGTCATGAAAAGGACAAAGAAAGCATTAACCATTGGTTATAAAATACAATAATTAATTTTTAGCTCAAATGATTAAGTACGCTGTCTATAGAAAAATAGTCCCTATAATACGGGGTGACAAATGGATCATATGGAGTGACGCTCAAAGTCTGTCATGTTGTCACACCGACATGCTGTCCCACCATATGAGGTTTCACGCAGGTAGCAAAATGCTTGGGTGTACTGTTAGCATGCTGACGTGCTAATAGTACCAAGTAGTATCAAATACAATTCTTTTGTTTTCAATTTTTATGTAAAAAGCATCACACCAAAAGACACTGGAAACGGGACAGAAGTAAAGCCAAAAAAATTTTTTTTACTGAAAAAAATGACAAGAGATAACTTGTTTTTAATGAAAGGTCAGTCAAGTGTTATACCTGGACTTTGATAACAGCAAACTCATCAACAGACATCTGTGTTATCACTCTCTGCTTTGTTGAATTAAGGTGTATATTTATTTTTATTTATTCAAGGTAAAACTTAACATTAAACGTGCTTGTGACAGTCACGCCATGTGACCTTTTTCCTGTTTGTTTGGAAATAATGAAAAACGTGAGTTATGAATTGTATTACAATTCGATATGTTCACGTAAGTCATCATGCTCATAACAATATGTAGAAGCCTATCGACAAATCAAATTATTATTTGACACTCTTGACAACTGTCCATGTTTGAATGGACAGCAGATTTTTAAACCACCAGCTAAAAGAAATGTTCCAAGTTCAGCATCAAACTTAATGTAAACTTACCAAAAGCTGCCTCCTGCCATGGAAACCCACAAGTTCTCTTTCCTAGAGGAAATTTATGGGATTTGATGAAGGCTATAATTTGTGATTCAAAAGCCCTTGGGGCAGCTCTTCTTCTTCCCCTCATGTTGCACACTTGAGGCCACATCTCAAAATTTATCTGCAGTCTGTCATGATAATCTGCAGTTTTACGTGATCCTTACTCAATCCACAGTCCTTCTGCTTCAATATTACTTCTAGTGTCTATAAATTCTGTCTGCAGCGTCTTCATATCTGAGTTTCAGTGAACTTGCATCCTTTGTCAACGTGTCTCTCTCTCACCAGGAGAAACGTGCACCCTGCGAACACTGACACAAACACCTCAAGCCTGTTTGATACGCAGAAAACAAACCCTCATCCAGTTTTCAGCTGCTCACAGATCAGAGTCCATCCTGGAGCCAAGCAGCTGCCACCACGATATGTTTTATTTACAAGTCATAAAAACACTGCGGCCTTATTTGCACAGTGAGATTGTGCCCCGCTCAGTTCATCTTTTTCTTGTGAATGTTTCAATGTTTCATATTTCTGTTCATTACAAAAGCTGTGCCAGAGACCTTATGATTTGCAGGGTTTGGGGGGGTTAACTGATCCACAGCCAACACTGGTGGGAGTGATCACACAGGAGGAATGACAAATTCACCATGGCTGCCAGAAAGAGATAAACATCCATTTACACTCACGGGCAATTTAACACAGTTTAATTCAAGGCAGATGCCAGTTGCACTAAGGTATCTATAGCCAACAACGGTATTTGCACCCAGGTGTATATATTGTGACCCTAACTCAGCTCTAACATAACCATAACATAAGCCAAGCCGTAACCCCAACAGCCCCAACCACGACATAACTGCCACTGAAAATGGAAAAAAACAATGTAAATTACTTTAAGCAATAAGGTACGACATCTACGGCACAGTGGTGCAGTGGTTAGCACTGTCCCCTTACAGCAAGAAGGTTCGATTCCCAGGTCAGGGCGTTTCTGTGCGGGGTTTGCATGTTCTCCCTGTGACTGCGTGGGTTCTCTCCAGGTACTCCGGCTTCCTCCCACAGTCCAAAAACATGCAAACTGGGGGTTAGGTTAATTGGCCACTCTAACTCTTACCCGTAGGTGTGAATGTGCGTGTGGACGGTTGTTTGTCTCTATATGTCAGCCCTGCGATGAACCTCTTTATATAGTTGATAGCATCACCCTGTCAGGGATCGGTGGTCATTTTTCTGTTCCTCTGTCTCCCCAAACCAGGGTTGTCCCAGCCTCAGGCCCCCAGAGCAGCACTGTCCGCGCCTCTCAGACCAGTAGTTGAGCGTGGTGAGGCCAGGAACGATGGGCCGGAAGCTGGACTTGTCAGGCCTGACGGATGACGAGGCGGAGCACGTGTTGAAAGTGGTCCAGCGGGACATGAAGCTGCGGAAGAAGGAGGAGGAGAGGCTGAGGTGAGACAGGATGCCACCGCCAGTACTTTTTCTAGTAATTTTACACATTTGATGATTCAAGAGGTCCTGATAAAGAGGGACAGCTTGTGCCCGTGAGCTAAAATGACCAGATAAAGTGTTTGTACAGCTGGCCCAGACTTCAAAAAAGTCACCATGTAATGCAGTTATCTGGGGTTTAGATCTGCCTTTCATCCTTGTACAGTCTTGTTAATGCTTACTTCATTAATCTAGTAATTCAGTAAGCTTTTGTAGTGTTGTTTCTGTATTGTGGTGCTTTTAAATGTTTCTAGTAGGGCTTTGTGAATAATGGAATAACATGGAAATGCTAATTAATTATGTTCAGCAGCTCTCTGACCTTTGTGTTGTCGTCCTCTTTTGCGGACATTATCGTTCACTGTTCTTCCACTTTGAGTTCGACGCTAAATGCTGCTAATTGATATGTGGGTCGAAAACATTTCATTAAATTCATGTAAAAAATTAATTGCAATAGTAGGTTTCAGCCTTTAGAGGGCAGTCACTATACACATTCATGATACAATATGTAGAATTCTAACACTTTGCATTAAAATGTTAAGAGTACAACCTGAATTAATCCCCATATACATTGTTTTTCGGCTGAAATTCTGAAACCTGTCATTAAAAAAAAAAAAAAATTTGGAGTGCTAAATCTGATTCTTGCAATGTTAGAGACATGCTGGAAAAGCTTGGCAGGCCCACTGATCACTCTGGAAGTCATTCTGCGCAAGTTGACAAGTGAATACTTTACCAATATGTCGCTCAATTCGAACAGCCTCAAGCTTTGCAGAAATTTCATCAATTTCAGTTGATTGATTAGACCAACAACGAATCCTCGAAGTAAGTTTTTAGTGTACTTGTCATTCCAATTTATAGGCAATAATTATCATATGTGCATGCATATGTCAGAACTCAAATGAACCATTAAAATGTGTAGTGTCTTTTGATTTATCAGCATTTGTACTGAAGGGTGTGACATATAAGGCAGCACCAGTTCTGTGGTTTCCCACTCGTTCAAATACTGATGAATCAGGTCAACAACTAACAAGCTGGGAATGCGACTGAAAAACTCCGACAAATCGGTCCTTGTTTATTATGTTTGTTTGACATGTTGAAACATATTCATGCTTTGTTTTGGGGCAGTTATTTCTTCACTGCATTTTCCCCAGTGTGGTTTACCAAGGCTCAGTCACGGGCCGTGTGGAGGAAGATGCTTGTCTTGTGCTTTCTGCTCGTGGGCTGGCAGCGCTGTGGGGGTGGTCAGTCGGTCTGGGCCTCAAGGTACTGCCTCCGATGTCACGGCCTCATGGCATGTGACAAGTGCTGGCTCATTCCTCCTCCTCACCTCTTGTCCTTCACGCCCTCCCTGACAGCACAGCCGGGGGAGTTTGTGGGTTTCATTTCCGTCAGCTGTGTGGTCAAATCAGTGCCCTCTTTGTGTTATTTTAGCATGGCTCCTGCAGAAAAGGCTTGCGTTTTACATGTGGTTGTACCATCTCATTTTATGAGAACAAATATGCTTCTTTAGCAACATACCCGGCCTCAGAATCAGCTATTTTGTTTTGGCAGAATTGATGTCTTTCTTCAGATTTGAGCAGTGATCCTTGAGGTTTTGGAGTTCCTGACTGGATGCCATGAGTGATTAAGCTGCTTTACCTAGAGCACTTACCGTCTTAGGAGCAAACAAAGTTGCTTCACAAAGCAGAGGGCAGGCATTCGTCTGCACTCTTTGGAACTTATTATCCCAGAGTCAGTTCAAAGCAAAACGTGGTGTGTTGCCGAATTAGTGGATATGTAAAATATTCTCCCATCGAGCTATCATGACGATCAAAGAGAATTAATGCTGCTCATGCTGTTTATTACGGCTTTCTGCTGCAGGAATGATGAGCGTGTTAATCTTTATGTAGTGGCAGTCAGGCAACAGTTGTTTACGAAAATGCAACTGAGGCTTTGTGTCTGTAGCCTAACAGAATTATGTCAACTTGTTGGATGTTTTGAAAAGCAAAGCTACCAACGCTGATATTGAATGCAAACGGAGAGTTAGCCACACATCTACCATGCAAATTTATTGTTAACCATTTAGGTTTCTTCAGGAAATGCCTCCTGAAAACCTCCCTCAGCATCAGCGTTTGCCTCTTTTCCCTCCTGTAATTTACTCACTGATGAAAAACATAATCACATTCGTTGGCTGAGTGTTAAAATACTCCCATGCAATTTAAAATATCCTCCAATTTTCAACCTAAGCTGGAATAATACTCTCAAAATATTCTAGTCAAGTGTTGATTAATTTCAGAAAATCCTATTATTGTGTTAATTAGAGACTTCTGCATTTATGTGTAAGCAGATTTTTGTTGCACTGTAGGCACACACAAAAAAATCTCGGGTTACTCTAAATGATGTGTCACATTTCACCAACCTGTGATTTAGTTTATATGGAAGGTCTTAATCAGCAACATAGCGACTGTAGCTTTCCAAGTGAAGCGGAATAAAAAAAAAAAAAAAAAATACAATGTAAAAACCAGTGTTGTCAAACGATTTAAAAATGTAATTTAGTTAATCGCAATAACAGGCTGTGATTAATCACGATCAATCACAATATTAAAGCACTAGTATTTAATTGTGTTTTTTGGTGAATCTAAAACAAATACATGTTTAGTGCTTGAATAAATAAATGCAGGTTAGAGTGAAGTCACATCTTCTTCAACTTAATTATAACATCTCAGCTCAATAGAATTTAAAGCTGGACCTCTTACGTGTTTGAGTTCATAACTTTCTGAGCCTTTTCAGTGTCATACGGTTGAATTGAATGAAATTATTTCTTCTTCCCTGTGAAGGTGGCTCGTATGATGGGTGGTGTTTAAATGTATTATTTCTTGTATCATTGCTTTGACTTCTGAGTTTATTTCATATTTTAGTTGGAAGGGTTTTATAGTCTTTGCATAGATGTTTGGTTTTCTAATTGTCACTCCTGTGTATTTTAGTGTTTCCTGTTTTATTTTTGAAAATTCTTCTTCCCTTGCATCTTGTCTTGATTTAAGTTTTGTCCTTTTGTTGGTTTCCCTCCATGTATGGTTCCCTCTTACCCTTCCCCTGCTTGCTGTTATTTGCCCCCACCAATGTGTCCAATTATCACCACCCTCCTGATGCAGTTTTTATTAAGTTGGGGTCAAATGTGGTCATAAGGCCTAAATAACCCGTTAAGGTACTACAGTGAGCATTAATGTGAAAAGGTAAACAGCTCTAGTAAGAGCAAGTTATATTTTGTACTTTCTAAAAGTTGTCGCCAATGAAAATGAAAGGACAAGTTTTTACAGTGCGACAATAAGAGTGGAAAATCTGCAGATGGAACTGTGTAAATATTCCAAGACCGCCAGTGTTCACTGTGTTCAGAGGGATCTCCTTGAAGATTTTAAGTACTCCTTTCACACTTATTCTCCAGAACGAAGACGCGGCCTCAGTTACTGTCCGGCTCCGGTGTCCGTCTTTGTTTTTTTTAACTGTTTTATTAATTGTGTTTTGCGTCAAGCGGTCTTTCCCTGTTGTAGTTGCATTTGTACTGGCCTTATCTTCTGTTTCGTACTAAACGAGCAGTTCGTGTATGTCGCCACAACTTGTCTGCAGAGGAGAAAGCCTGCTTTCCTTGCATCAGAAATGTAAATGTTTCACAGTTGGCACTATATTAATGGGTGCATCAGAGCTCGCTCGCAGCAGATGGTGGCATGTGAGGAGTGTTTCAGCAGTAGCTCTCCTCCATCCGTGGCTGGCACTTGTTTTACTGTCTTGAATGAAGTCGACCCTGCAGAGTTGTAAATCACTTATAAATGAACTGAAGGATTCGTATTGCCTAACCTGCCACTCTAAATCCTCCATGTTAATTTACTCCCATGCAGAATAATAAGGAATGTTAAAACAAACATTTGATATTACCTTTTGACTGAAAAATGTTGAACTATGATAAAAAATGTTACAAAAATTATTAATTGTAAACATATTGTAGTTACATTTTAGTAATGAGTTTTCTGTGTTTTTAATAGCGGGTCCTTTACAAAAGTTTTTCTGCGCCTTAAGTCTGAATTTGTATACCTCCACAGCACTCGATCTGTTTCTTCTATCCATTCCTTCATCCCATACTCAGAATGGTTTGAAGTTTTTACATTTGGGCAAACATCCGCTTTGAACCCAAAGGTTGACAGGTGAGAATTTAAGGCCTGCGCATGATATCGTCTGAAATAAAACTCCTGTCCAGCATAATTCAGCACCATAACTCAGTCAGAGAAGGGAAACTGCAACCATATTTCACATATTTGATGAGATAATGCAGTAGGGGCTCTAAATCTTGAACCTGGGCTGAATTTATAGAGTTGAGCATGCGTGTTAAGAATCTTCACCCATAGCTGAGCTGCAGTCGATCACACGGCCATATTGGCAAGAGCCTCACAAACTCAACTAAATTTAAAATCTGTTGGTCACGATTCAATTTGATATCGATCCAGTATGTGTTGATATTGATACAATAATGTAAATATATGACCGAAATCGGTCAAAAACAAAATGACCTCAAGATGTCTTTTACCATGTCGTTATTCTTTAATGAACAACAAATAAAACAACAAGACCAAACATCCTGTGCTTGCAAGTGTGTGTGTAACAGTGTAACTGCTAACAGAGCTAGCTTCAGTCGGCGCTATCACAGTGGAGCTAAGAGCATCATCGCCGCTGGTTCCAGGTTTGGTGAAGGCATTTGAAGTTGTGACGCGATTGAAAAACGTTTTGCCGTAGTTGCGCTCAATGTACCGACTTCGTCTTCAACTTTCTCGTTACAGCGTCAGTCAAACTGTGTCCTCTTCTTCACTGTGTGTAAGAATAATGTCTTCAGTAGGGACATGAGAGAAGAGCAGTCACGGCTCAGGACAGTGAAACACGTATAAGACTGCACGTACTCAGCTGAAATGCAATCAGTGCACATATTATTTCTGCTTCATTACCGTGGGATGATTTTCTCAATCAATATTGAATTGCAAAAAAGGATATATTGCAGTGCATTGGAGAATCAGTATTTTTACCCAGCCCTCGTCTGGACGTACCTGAAAAACGAGACTAGTTCTTGGCGACACAAAACCGGGTTTCTGTCGATGTCTTTCACCATGAAGCACCTCGCTGTACAACCCTTTTTAGATTGGATAGTGATATGAAAACAGCTCTTCTGTATGCACCCTGCGTGCTACCATCCACCGTCTGCTGGGGTGGGCGACAGCGAGATCCTACCAATTAGAGAGGGTGAGCAGCTCAACCTCTGGCCTCTCGCCGTCTCAGAGGCCGTCCAGCTGAAGATGCTCATTATGAAGTAGCAGGGAACCCAGGGGAACGCAGGGGCCGACTTAACACTCCAATGGGAGCCAGACTCGCAAATGATTACAGATGGAAATACATTTCTGCAACTCACTCCGAGGTCAGAAGATGGCAGGAGCAAAAGCTAGCTGTTTTTTTTTGTTTTTGCTCTCAGTGTTTGGCAGGATCCACTGTACACATATGGCTGGCCTTGTATTGATAGGCCAATAAACATATCTGTAATGGTTACACCCACAAATTCCTTTTAGCTGGATCTGTGACAGTTGATCCATCTCAATTAGTTGTGAAGTTGTGCAGAGTAATTTATGGTTCAGTAGTGCAGCCCCTTAATCAAAGGGGGGTATTTCACATCAGCAGTTTGAATTGGTCCGTAAACTAATGACTGCGGTTTCTAATAAAGTTGAGCAGTCACCACAGACAGCTTTGTATCTCCTTATTAATGTTTGTCTTTTTTATTAAACCATCTGTAGCTGTTTGATTAAAAGCCCGTCTCATACATCTGAGGGCTTCAGCTCTTTCTTCCCTTTTCTTTATGTTGGCACAGGGAGCAATAGTCTAATTGAGAGGTTAGGAATCTTTTTAAAAAGGGCCTTGTGGGATGGGGCCGTTGAAATGAATGGTTGGATGAATGGATGGACGATGCCTTGACAATTCCTCCGAATGGGGAAAAATGGAATCAAGCTGGGATTTGAGTGCTGCCATCCTGTGCTGGTAGCGTACAAGCAGTTCCTGCCAATACCCCGCCCACCCCAACGTGACCAGAATTCAGCTGTCAGTCATGGCGGTTCACCCCCCAATTAATCAATCAATCAAAAAATGTCAAGTCAAACGCCCAAGTCCTGGTTAATATCGTTGAGGGAGGAGGGATCTATGACGTATACAGCAGCCCACCACTGGAGGGCGATTGAGTTCCTTTGGCTTCACTTTTGGGGTGCTCTGTTGGTTCAACAAAATGTATGATTTTTTTGGAACCAAAAGATGAAAGTCAGGCAGGGCTCTTTGATCTGGCTGGCTCTGACTCTGTATTCATGACGATCAATACATGGAAGTGTGTCAGAGCATGAATAGTCAGTTCCAGCTCCTCTATTAAACCGGTGCTAACCGGGGACAGATCTGAGGTCATGTCCTCCTACGCTCCCCGGACATCATTTGTATTACATTAGCCTGTGTGTTGGTTTGCTGACGCAGAGTTTCCCAGACTCGCGAACTTCTGACCTGGACTTGTCTCTGCTGTTAAAAGTCCTGAGCTCGTCCAGCCTGGCCTTGTGATCGAATGAGCCCCATTGTGTGAAACGGACATACTATTCCTTTGTTCTCACCGTCTAAGGTGTTAATCCTGTGCCATAATCCTCGGTTGGATCCTGTGATGGCATGTGACATTGGTTCACATGAAACAGCCCAAAGCTGCATTGGTGTATTGTGTTAAAAGCACACGCACGGAAGCCTCGTTACTGTAAAACGGCTTTATTTTGACTTTTCGCCCGACCTCCTTCCAGCCGTAGCAGTACCGTGTTTTTATGTTGCACCTAGGAAGGTGGGTCTGGGTAGAGTTAATTCCAGTCTGCTCTGCTTGTAGCTGTGGCACTCATGTTCCTGGCTGCTGGCTGTGGTTCTCGTTTAGCGGGGATTAGCCGTGTTACGTTATTGGTGAGGGTTATTTGTCTGAGTCATGTTGATGTGGATTGTTTTGCCTTGGAAGTGTGGTGATCTCGTGAGCACATAGAGTGTGTTTGTAGCCATGTTTACAGCTGCTTGGCTTGACTGAATTCATTTTTTTTACTTTTCAGTCCTCTTGTTTTGTTTGGCAGACTTATGCATCAAAATAAGAGAAAACAAATCAGGGGAACACTCTGATAACAACCCAGTGTATTAAATGCATTCACGCTGCCCTTTGACCGCATTCCTAAACACATAATGCTTTAATGGCGCCAGTCTGAAAACATAGATGAGACATAGATGATAGCTGATTAAATTGGCTGACGGCTGTTTGTTTAATTAGGATTTTTAGGGCTGTCACAGCTTTGGACCATAGCCTGGCTGCTAGCAAAAGCCATGTTTCCAGCACTGGAAGGACAGTTGTCTCATCCTACTTTAAGAGAAAACTTTTGATACTTCACAGCTAACCGTACTTTGAATCCTTACTGCTGTTGTTTGTTTGGCCAAACCATTATGAAATGATTGTCAACAGGACCGATGGTTGTGGTGGACAAGAAGACCGATATTTTGCTGCAAATAACTTAGCTAACCTACCAGAAAGCTGTTCAAAAAAACTGACCGCCCTTAAGGTTTTGTAACGTGGGTTTGCAAAAACCTGCACATGGAGCGAGATTCTTGTCTGATCAGAAGATCAGCTTGGTCTTGCTTTTAATTTGCTTTCATGTGTTCAGACAGAGCTGTGTGGCCGCCGCAGACTCTGTGATTTGTAATTAGCCTTTAATATGGCCATTAGTAGATGATATTTGATCTGATTAAACTGTCATTCATGGGCATGTTCATGCATACGGTCATCAGGCTGTCTCAGACCCAGAGGTCCATTTGTCTTTGTATTAACATACAAGCCCTATGGAATGATGGACAGATGCATTTTTAAAATATTATTCATGTACTCATGTTATGTTGTATGTTAACAAAAGTTATTCATGTGGTTATAATGATGTGATAATTCTTAGATGACAAAAATACATGTCCCACTTTAACACAAACTCGCCTGTATAGTATATTTATGAAAGTCATATTTAATCTACTTATTGTTTCGATAAATATAATGAATATTGTGAGAGCACTCTTGAGCATAACAAGCGTACGTCTCTCCATGTTTATTTGGACAATCTACATCGGATCGAGTCTCTGAAATTCCTCAGAAGGTAAGAAAGTATCCATCTGCGAGGACAGACTGTACGTGTTTCTGTGCATTAGCAGACCTTCCTGAGCGAAGTCTCCCTGAACAGCCGGTGGTTTACGGCGTTTTATGGAGCGAGGCTCTGATTTCCCCAGAGTGTGACACATCAGCGACCGCGCTGCGGCCACGTTCTCCGGAGCCGCTGAGCCGACTGGATCAGCTGATGAGAAACCGAGAAGTAATCCACCTCAGCTACTCGTGGCACAGTTGCTCTCACAGTCTGCATGGCGCTCCTCCTACTGACAGAGCAGCCAGGTTTCTCCTCAGTCACCTTGCCGGCATGAATGCGTATATCTGTGCATATGACTGTCTGTATGCAGTATTTTCGCCTATGCTCACCGAGGGCCAGACGGGGGCAAACGGATCACTGCTCAGCCTTGTCCTCTAGATGAAGTACCCTACGGTAGCCTTCACAGTCATATCTTTAAAAAAGACACTCAGAGCCTTTTATGATTGTCTCGGTCTGCAGCGGGCCAAATGTCAAGTGCTGAAAAGGGTTGGTTGCAACAGTATATGTTAGCTCCCTCCCTCTTGTGACCGGTTTTGTCATTCAGTGGACCTGTCACTCTAACCCAGCCTGGCTCTTTCTCTCTCCATGGATCCTCATTAGCAGTAGTCACGTTGTGACAGTGCGGCGTCGGACGAGCTGCCGTCTGTCCAAAGGGAGTGACTGATGCGTGGCCAGACAGCAGGGACAACTTCACTTTGCTTGAGTGATTGCCTTTGACTGCCCCATGTCCGTCTCCTCATTATGCCCACGCTTAAAGAGATAACCCTCCCAATGAACCCTACCAAAGGCCGGTCATTCTTCCCATAGGCCTCGTCTGCCGTGTGATACGGAAGTGACTGAACTTAATTCTGGGGTGTCACAGGCAATAAAGGTGAGGTTCAAGTGCTCGGACACAGTTGGTTACCCAGGCATCACAGAGAAGGTGTCTCTGCTGGGAGCAGAGAACGAGTGAAAGTCAAGAATCCTCTGGGATTCTGAGGAGGGAGGTAGACAGTCACACTGCACAATGTGCAACCTGGCTGGTTACAGTAGTCCTCCTTCTTTTGTGTGATGGGTGCACTGTGGTGTTCTTACAGCCAGGCAGTGTTCCGTCTCTGTTCCAGTTCTTCCTTTCGGGTGCATTTTCTACCAGTGTCCGTCTCACAGTAAATGTTGATGAGCGGAACGTGTGCTGACTGAGCATGCAGAAAATGAATGACTGGCCATAGCTGCATCATGAGGTTTTAGACAAATACCCCTCTCACCTTATTATTAAGACATATCATTTTCTTATTTTTCTTCTGGTAAAACAGTGCCTGTAATAAAAAAAAAATTGGGTATAATACCCCATGGTTATTTCGAGTATTATTCAAGAACAGCATTTTAGAGCTGAAATTATCCACCGTAGCTCATTTGAGACATTTTTCAAACAATCATTCTTTGTTGGTGTCTATCTGATGAATGATGGCGGATATGACCCGTTATGGTGTAGGAATGACGGCACAGCCACAGAAGACTCTTAGATCTGTAACTGGCAGAAAAATCAACAACACATGGTCCCTAGTAAGTGTGTGCATTAATTTAAAAGTGTTTTGATCGTACGGTGGTAATTTTATGCTGTTCTCTAAAGCACCCTGTGGTTCAGAGCTATTAAGAACTATTTTCTTTGACTTTAACAATAAAAATAGCAGAACATCATAAGAAACATTTTTTCCATTAAGAGTACAGGGAATATAAAATATTTCTAGCATGTGATATTCAATAAAAACCTCCATTTCACATAAAAGACAATTTATCAAAAGGCTGGAGTTATGTGCCCATATGGTGATAATATATGAAACCCATATTTAGCATGAGCCTACCCGGCATTAAAATCAAACGTACACAGTACACAACTGCAAGCAAGTCTGCATTTCAGAGAACAAAAACAAAGTTAACATTAGCTTACAACAACATAGTCCACATTAACATGTGGACATAAAGTTAGTGTTTCTGCACATCTGTAACTTTCAGGTTATGTTCTAGTAGTGTTTCTAGTCAAAATACTTTTAATCCACCAAGTGGCTGTAAAACGATACACATAAAGGATCGGCGCATCAATATTGAAGTTCTTTACGAAGTTATTAGTTACACTTGTTAAAGTACCTTTCTGGTTTGAACCATAGATTGTATATGAAGATTGACACGACATGAGAGCTCCCCAAAAGTACAGTTGAGACATCTCTATCCCCATCTGGTGGTGGGCTGCAGTATAGGTCATAAACCTCTCCTCTCTTAATTTGGGTAGGATTTGGGCCACATTTAAAAACTCAGTATTAGCGGTGCAAATTTCCTGCATTTACCTAAACTGATATTGCTGCGTTTGATGGTGCGCGTATCGCTGGCATGTATGGCATACCGGTATGGCCTCGGTTAGCAGGATCTTCTTCTGCCTGGCACAAAATGTGATAGTTAGTTTGGGAGGAAGATGAAGTACTCCCTCTGCTGTTATCAAAGTTAAGTACACCACATGTACACCCTGAATAAATGATACACAAATGTTTCAATACAATGTATATGTTCATTTAGGGTTAATTGATCAATACATTTTTAATTGGTAACATTTTTTATCAGCAATTAACAGACTAAAGATTTTTCATTACCATCCCTACTCAGTACACACCAAATAAATTTTTCCCAAAGATAGCTTCTGTCATTTTAAGTGGTTATTGTCACGCTGATCTGTTTTTCTCATTTTCCCGATAGCTTTAAATACTTATTCGATGTCTTAAAAACTGGGTTATACGTCATGACTGACAGCTCTGGTGGGTTGGATGTAAAGGCAGGAACTCAGTTCTCAGCACTCCTATCCCTGACATTTTCGTTTCATTTGTGGATAATTGGAGGAAGTGGCGACATGTCGCTCAACTTTATTTTATGTCAGTGGTTTAAACTGCTTAATGGGCAAAATCCTGGGCCTTTTGAAGATATTTCACTGGCTAAAGGATTACTTCAGGAGTGGAGGCAGATTTGCCATTTCAAATCTACACATTTGTATTTCTGTATTTCTGTATTTTGGAGCTGCCCCGTAGTTGATGCTTATAGGGATCAAAAGAAAGAACAAACAATTTGACCTTTTCAGCCAAATTCGCATTACTCTTGGAAATATGTGCCTGTAAATGTGCTGCAGGTTTTAAAAGATTAAGAGGCATTGCGTGTCCCTACTAGCAGGGCTTACTAGCACGCCTCGGTCTGTGGTGCAATTAGCTAGAAAATGCTTAAGCAACACATCAGCTGAGGCTCGTAGGCAGCAGAGGTAATCTGTTTACATCTCAATGACGATGGCAGAACCTCACAAGAGAGTCTGCAACGATGCTGGCGTGCACGTCATCCCGTCTGCACACATGCCGGGACACACACACACACGCATGCAAACTAAATTAGTGCCGAGCGTTCCCTACTGTCCTGCGCTGCACTCACCCAATTAGATGAGGACGTGCTCCAACATCATTGACCTGAGGAGCTCTAATTCATGAGATGGACCTAATTGGATGCGTGTATTAAACATAGAGATTCACTCGAGTGACTGTGGGGCTGATGGTGAGGTGAGGAGAGGCTGCCATGGGGCGCCAACAGACGGGAGCTGAGGGTGGGGCACGAGGAGCCACTGTCTCATGTTAAAGACCTCTCTGTTTTTTTTTTTAATGTCGGACGGACATCGATTCTCATTTTCTCCTCCGCTGGATGTGTGTGTGAGACATTGAACCCCCCTCCTAACCCCGGAGGGGAGAGGAGAGTTGGGTACCCGGAGGTTGGATCTTCCTGTCTGGGCAGAACCTGATCAATACCCCCCCCCCCGTCCCTCCACCACACACGGTTCTTTCTGTATTCAATCATCAGAGCTACAACTGTGTGTTAAATTTCTGCTTCCTTTCTCTCCATCTCTTTTATATGCTTAACACTGTCCACCTGTTCACTCATTGTCTTCCTGTACTTCTCCCATAAGATAGAGTGTACTATATGTCTTTGGTTTGTTTCAGTCAATATCGCCATGGCAGCACAGTATGTTTGTGTTACGGGTACCGGGCTGCCGCACCCCTAAGCAGCTATATGTGTCCTGTAATACAGGAAATGAAGGTGAGACAGGGAGACGTGGTTCTCTTCTGCTTAATCGCTATTAAGAATGTTTATTTAAAAAAAGCATAGAGACTGTTTACTGTTTACCTTTGTAGTGTCACCAACTGGAATTCAAATTGACTTACATTTTTTTTTACCATTTGGCCAACATAAAATGCGCAGTGCTTTAAAGGCGCAAAAGATATTTTATTGTGACACAAACAATAAGTAGGACAACAAAGCAGCCATCTCTCGGATGCATATGTATTCACCCTCCCTGAGTCAATACTTACCTAGCGTTTTGCATCAAGGCCAAAAAGTTCAGCGTTGTTCTCATCTGACCAGAGCACCTTCTTCTTCCACATGATTGGTTTATCGCCCACATGGCTTGTGGCAAACTGCAAAAGGGACTTTTTATGGCTTTCCTCTTGCCACTCTTTCATAAAGGCCAGAATTTGTGGAGTGCACAACTAACAGTTGTCCTTTTGCACAGATTCTCCCGCCTGAGCTGTGGATCTTTGCAGCTCCTCCAGAGTTACCACGGCCTCTTGGTTGCCTCTCTGATTAATGAGCTCCTCACCCGGCCTGTCAGTTTACGTGGTAGGCTTTATCTTTGTAAGTCAGTGGTTGCGCCATATTGTGTTGCTCTATTACATAAAACCCCAATGAAATCCATTTAAATTTGTGGTTGTAATGTGACAAAATACGTTTTGACTACAGTTGGATCATAAATGTACTCCAACAGATATTACCGATATCGGATAAGTCGGTGCACGAGCAAGCTGGCTCAGTTTCGACGCACGCGGCGGTAATTCATTTAACTCTTGTACTTGAATTGAACTCGTCTGTAAACGTTTACAAACAAACTGCAACAATGGCTGTACGTTTTCAACGGATCCCTGAGCTGTAATACAAGAAATAGAGGTGAGCCAGGGAGTCGGGGTTTGCTTCTGTGAATGACTTTTAAGAATGAGGAAACAACGGAGCGGTCACCGGCGTCAACCACAGGCTCCTACTATTATATATTAAACACTCTAAATTAAAGCAGAGCCACTCCGGTTTATTTTCTTTTCTCACACTCAGAGGGATTATAGACTATACTTAAAGACACTTTAATGAGTCACTCCTGCTTTCATACACAGTCGCGCTCTTTGATCCTCCCCACATTTATTTTTGAGGTTGCCTCTTTTCAAGGCCTTTTCTGCATTAAAAAGCTTAATTTTATGCATCTTGTTATTCCTCTTTTCTTTTACTAGTATTTTTTTAAGAGATTCTTGCATGTTTTATC
>KV751334.1:29337333-29352699 GCA_001698575.1 Mola mola
TGTTGATGTTGGTGATAATTTGTCTTAATCATTTACATACAGCAACTACAAAATAATGTTTTTCATTTGGAGTAAATCATTTTTAATTTTAATTAATTGCGTCAACCCCTTTAGGCACTTGTGCCCACTGAACAGCAGCTACATATTTTGACGGATTTCAGCAAACCTAATGAGTCTCTTGGTATTTGTCGACTCTTCGAGCCTGTGTGTTTATTCATGTTTATGCGAACGTAGAACGTGACTCCACTTTTCTTGGGGCGCGACAGAAACAGCAGTCAGTAAATACAGAGGACGTGTCAGATCAGTGCTACCCCCAGTTTATCCAAATTAAAGATGTCCAAAGTTTCGTTTGAAACTTCTCAAACCACTATATTGCTCTCTAATTATACTAAGAAAACCCGTAAACAATCATCCCTCATTCAGTGACAATGGGTAGGTAGACTAGGGATGCACCAACGACAGATAACCTGTGACTGAAGCTGGGTGTGCATCAGGACTTAATCCATGACTTCTAATGAAAGCAAGCCAGTAATGATATGATTGAAAGAATCTCTGTCTGCATCATTGTGAGGCCCACAGAAGGCGCCACCTTTATGGCATAATGTCCATCTCTTCGCCCTATCTGGGATGGAGTCCACGTGTTGTCTTCCACCTATCTGGGATGGAGTCGCGGTGGCAGCAGACTTTGGACGATATTCCAGACATCCTTCTCCAAAACAACCCTTTCCAGCTCCTCCTGGGGGATCCCAAGGTGTTCCCAGGCCGAATAGGTAATATAATATCCTCCGGCTGTGCGTCGAGCACAGGTGCTTCATTCATATTATTGGAGACGATCAAGCGGTCCGCTGTGTCGATTGTGACGTCGCAACAACGAGCATTTGGATTTCGGAGAAGCAAATGCCGCAGAATTTGGCGAAATTTCATTGCTGGTGTGTGAGCTTGCCTTGACTGCACAAAAAAACTTAATTAAGTGAGAAATACTTCCTTTTTACCACCCAAACCTCATGACCACAGGTGAGGTCTGGAATGTAAATTGATAGGTAAATCGAGAGCTTCGGAGTCAAAAACCCAAAGCATCAAAATATGAACGCCAGCACAACTCTCACCTTGGTCATACACATATAGCAATGGCTCATAGTAGTGACCCCGGTACCCCATAATCCTGTATTGTCACCAGGGACTAATGTGATAGGTTAAAACTTGGTCTTTTTCATGAAAGTGTATTCCAATGGACTCGGCACGTCGGCAGAAAGGTTGAGGGATCTCCTTTCTTCAGATTGCAGTTATCATGTGTCTTCCCCATGGCTGGTTTGTGGAGATTATGAG
Organism: Mola mola; assembly: GCA_001698575.1. Classification (NCBI taxonomy): domain Eukaryota; kingdom Metazoa; phylum Chordata; class Actinopteri; order Tetraodontiformes; family Molidae; genus Mola; species Mola mola. The sequence continues at coordinate 29,338,660 of KV751334.1, forward strand.
TCACAGCTGATGCTGCGGTTGGCTCGCAACCCTCCTCTCATGTCTCTCTGAGTGTAAACCAGAAACCTTTTAAACGTTTTACCTACAGTGAGTCTGGCCCTACTACTACTATTTATCTGATCCATTCAGATTTACTTAGATTACATCGTATGACCATATAATTACTATACAATTAATAATGTAATTAATATCTGACAACTAACATTTGTATTCACTGATGTAGCATCAGTTAACAAATATGTAAATTTGGGGAGGGATCCAGATCTGATCTGGAGCAGTTTTCAAACATGGAAGAAACAGAAAATCTAATGGACAGATTTGTAAGGAACTTGTATTAAGAAGACTTGGCCCATGAAATAAACCTTTGTTTTTGTATGCTGCTGTAGTTTTGCCACTAAAGCTGTCGTTATTTTGTTATTCTGTTATCCCAGCAGATGATTGAGGGCTCTAGCTGCATGTGTGGAACCTAAACTGAAACCAAATGGGCGTAAAATAAAGCAGCTTTTGTTTTTCATTTATTAGTATATCACATTCATTAGTATATTACTCAAAAAAATGAATCACTCGGGGATCTTCTTATAGAACTATAAGGAGAGAAAAAAGTAGAAAGATAATGCACAGGAGACAGCTGGGAAGACAAACTGTTGTCCTTGAGGAGACGCCGGAGATGCAGATTATGGGAGTTCTGCCCCATTAGCTAGGGCTTTATTTATCTATTTATTTATTTATTTTATACAGCGGCTGCCGCATGTTTGTACAAGAGAGAGTTTCTGATCAAGTTCATGTTGTCTGTGTGTGTGTGTGTGTGTGTGTGTGTGTGTGTGTGTGTTTGCGGTATCAAAATGACGAAGTATGGACCAGTCACTTTCTGGCTGTGTTATTAATTGCACAGAGGGCCTTTACTAAAAGCTCGCTGCAGTTCATTGTTCTTGTTCTGTCGTACGTCGTGGCATTTTGCTGGAGATTGATTCTTTCCCATCCTGTTTTATGATTGATGAAAGCTGTATTTTGGAGGATGCCACGTCACAGTGTTTTGAATGGCAGAAACCTGGCCGAACGACAAAGCACCTGCTGTCTCCCTCCGCCGTCATTTTCCATCCTGATGTGTCTTCTCTCACAAAGCTCCCTTTTTTCTTTTTCGAGGCAGTGGAGTCGAGGTCGAAATAACGCGATAACAAGCCTTTGCCGACAAATTCGCACTGGCTCCTGTCAGAGGAAGTCGAGGACTTCAGTTACTTGCTGAGTCAAAGCCTGCTGATTGGGGAAACCCGCGCTGAAGCTGCGCTCCCTTTGTGAAGACTCTGTAAGAGGAACGCTGCTGGCCATCTGATCACTGTACTAGTATGTTTTTCTCTCTCCTCCTGTCTCCCTCTTTCTTATTTCTCACGCTTCCCATTTCTCTTCTTGACGATGGTGGCTTTGGCAGGCCTGCTAATAAGCTTCCCCCGGCAGATATTTCATTTTTTTACAGGCCCACTACCCTCCACCGAATCCAGAATCACTGCCCTCACCTCTGCAGTTAGTCACCAGCCACCTCGTATTCAGCCCGTGTAAACACTTTTTTGGGGTTGTAATATCACTGCATGATTGTAGATTGGAGGCCACTTTTCATCTGCTACGTCACACATTTCAGTTCGGCACTGGATACCGACCCCGTCTGCGTCTGCATTCACAGAGCATCTGGAAACATGTGGAAAACATACCCAGACATGTGAACCCGATGTTTATCTTTAATTGCAATTAAATACGGAAGCATGTCTGGGTTACATCCTACTTGTTATTTTTAGCAGGATTTACCACTGTTTTGACTAAGGCAGAGAAAACCGACTAATAGCCATGAGAAATGTTAACATGCAATGGTCGAGTAACGCAGCAGTGCCACCCGTGTTTCTCATCCTGTAACCGTTTTGCTCAGGAATCAGTTCCGTGAGTCCTTTTATGCAAGGAACGATTATGTTTTATGGCCATGTCCTCCATATTGGGGAGTTTTGCACAGCTGCACTGCTTGGTTGCCAGGTTTCGAGATGCTAACCCAAATATGTTAATGGGGCCTTGCCGCTGCTCTTCGAGGGGGGTTGCCAGTGGCGACTGCAAGCTGCTTCCTGAAAACGACATTTGATCTTAGAAAGCATCCTACAAAGTCTGTAAGCATTGACAAAAATGCACTTTTCTTTCTGTATTCCAGCACATTGGATTTGAAAGGAAATGTTGGCTCAGGGTGTAAAATGTTACATCCGCATCCAATGAACCATAAAGAAATGACAGCTCTTTATTTATATATACAGCCGCTCCTGATGTTAGAAAGCCCTGGGAGCCCAGTAAAGACGCAAACCCTCCCAAATCACACAGTACTGAGAGTCAGCACTTTAAAGGCTTTCATTCATTCATTCATTTTCTACCGCTTATCCCGTTAGGGGTCGCGGGGGGGCTGGAGCCTATCTCAGCATCTTGGGGCGAAGGCGGGGTACACTTTGTTTCTTTAGAATTCCAGCGTGCTGGAGAGCAGCCAAAGCAATGAAAACTGCAAATGCAGACTTTACGGAGCTGGTAGTCTGGTGCTCAGCCAAAGGTGGCCTGCTTAGGTCTGACGTTTTCCTCTCTTTCAAAGTTCCATTGATTAATGAACATTGACTACATTCTTAAAATTCCACCTAGCCATTAAAGTGCTCTCCCTCTCAGTCTCCGGACCCTCTAATCTGGGTGCTTTGCTGGGTAACGAGCTTCTCTGCTGCGCCCATAGGGGGCGCTGTTGTCCCTGTTGTGGGCCAGACTGTCTGCGCATGGCTCATCTTTGTTGGCTGACCGCAGGCCTCGGACCAGACTGAGTGACACAAAACATGCCTGCCAGTTGCTTTTCAGATCTTGCTTTCAATTCTGAGACTGTCTGTTCTGCTTTGTTCCTGAAGAGGAAACATGCTGTCAAGGTTTTTCTGTCAAAACTATATTTGAAATGTCCACTTGCAAGAACAAACGCTGACATGATTGTGTTTGAAATGCTTTCTGTGGCCTCCCTGAGATGACGCTTTAGTGCCAGGGCCTGTGTCTTATGACAGAACAGTTTGTTTACTGTAGCTGATGGGATGGACAGCCCATTCATTGCAATGGTTTAGAGGTTCTTAATGGCTTTTAGTGCCCCCTTCTGGAGATCATTGTCATTGCACCTCTCGGCGTCCAATTTTTCCTCAGCGCGGCCTCACAAGCTGCTTCTTTTTTCAGCATATTGTTCAATGGGAGATGACTTTTGTAAGCTCTCATTAGGCTTCAGTGTAGCATCTTGCATCAAAGCATCTTATCGGGAGCTTCCACCGAGATATCGGCCTGAAAACATTAAATCTCCACCTCTTTTTGTGATGCTTAGTTCACGCTTGTGTGAGAGTGCACGGTCATAAAAGACGCTTGTGATGGATATGGTGCCTGAAAACTAATCATTCCTCCCTGCTTTCATTTCAGAGGCATCCTGAGGACAGATGCAGTCGCGCTGTATCAAGACCACGTCTCTCCTATCACGCAGGCTCACAGCTTCTTGTTGCGTGCAGTTTTTGATCATAGAAGTTTGTGCTTTTGTGTCCTGAAATGTTGAATGGAGACAGCAGAAAGATTTGAAAATCAGAGAGAAGCTTCTTTTTTGTTTTTGTTGTTGTTTAAAATATTGCACTGGATATGCCCGGACAAAACTAATGCTAACACTTGAGTATTTCGGTCCCAATTCTGTGCAAAAACAAATCGAGGCCGACGACCAGTCAGACTTGACCACGTTTTCGCTCGCAGCGAGCTATCAGCTCAGACAGGCTGTTTGGATCACACACACAAATAAACAGTGAGTTGTGTCTTTGGGCCGCTGGATGATTGTGGTAATTAGCAGACGGAAATAAGGCTCTCGTGTAACATCGCCTCAGACCACGGTGCAGAAATAGCCGGTCGTGGCCTGATTCTTTGGACGGGCAGCACAGCACACATTGAGCTGACAGAAGAAGAAAGAGGTGGGGGGATGGTGTGAGCGAGGAGGACGGCCATAATTAGTCGAGCTTGTCGTTCCAGTGATTAAACGCTGATTTAGACGTGTGCTCGGTGGGAGCGAGGAGTTAAATTGGCTGTGCTGCTGTTAGCGGCGACGTGACATGTTGGGCCGGGGTCACTGCACCGCTCCTGTCCGTTCCCTCTGAGTGCAGTACTGAGCAAAAGTATTTGGTCACCACCGGTTATGTCCGTCCATTCGTCTCTCAGTCTCTTTATTTTTGATACAGGTATGAAATACTGGAATAAATGCGGCGAAAAGCTTCAGAACAAAACAGCTTCCACAGGCACTGTGATGTTGAACTCTTTGCTCCTCAACACTGATCATTTCGGTGCATTTATTTTTTAATTATGTTGTATATTTTTTATGAAGAATATCACCTCAAGTCCACAAAATGATGGATGATTTTCATTATTGCTGCAGAGCAAACTTTTTCTTTGTTGTCTTTAAAATGGAGAATGAGTTTTCTGCGCTGCTTTAATTGCCTTCAGACCTGCAGGCGAAAATGTGGACAAATAACAATTATGTGCCAGAGTTGACAATAATAAATTGATACTTGACTTCTCAGCACATCCTCTTTCATAACGTTCATGAATTAACTCTTTATTTTGATTCTGTTCTTTTCTCCACCTGTGCTTTCGTTTGGCTCCGGAGAGTTTGAGCAAAACTTTGTAATATTGTGTTGGGAAGGCAGAGAGAAGCACCCAAATGCAAATGATGATTTCAGTATAGCTGAGTATAGCTGGGCGATATGGACATCATTTCATATCCCGATAATGATATATATCACAATATAGTGCATTTTCTGTAAATTATTGACATAATGTCCATACAAAATAACTAGACAACTCATTATTTTGATAGTCCTGTGGATTAAAGAATATCTAAACCCCAAAACCTGCAGTTTTAACTGAAAAACAATGTATTTGGGTGTCTAGTAGTGTTGATGATTGATTCAGATCCAAATCTTGACATTTTTATGCAAAGAATTTGAATTCTACACAGTGTGTTATAAGTACTCACAGTAGCTGCTTCCTACAAGATGAAATCTTTGACGATTTAATCGTGAAGCACATCCCGCCTGTTCCCACACAGCCACGGAGCAGGAAAACCCTAACGCTGATGTTAGGTCTGCACTTCTGACAGACAGACGGGGAGAATATTTTGTCTGTATGTAAAATTTAACGTACCTCATCATTTTTATCAGTGATCTATTTTTAGCTAGTCAGCATCTTCGTCATGACGTTTTCGTCATAGTTTTTCATTAATGAAGTGAACGCTGCTCTGAATTCTCTGTCCCACTTCTCCGTGTCCCTGTGACAGGACAAGTCAACCTTGCCGTCAGTGTAAACAAAATCATTAAATGTCTCCTTTTGCTCAGATTTGTCCCGTCTCAACGTTTGTCTTGTTGCGGCTGATTTTAACTGACAGCAGAATTGGCTGTTTAATGAGAAAAAAGTAACGTGCAACATGCGCGCTCACAGGATTTCTTGATTAATGACCAAAAGCACAACGGCTGTCCATAAAAATAATGGCAGATGCTAAGAGGCCACTGTAGAACAGACTTTGTTATTTTCCCCAGAATTCAGGCAGTTAGAAATGTTTATCACTATTTTAACTTGGCTCCATAAATAATTTTTTATTAACAACAAATCAAGTAACTATGTTTTTCTCAGCTCCGTGCTTTAATTTTAACAACTTTCAGTTCATTATTTTAGTTTTGCAGTCGCTTTAAAGGAAAATTTCTGGCATTGTTCAACCTAGTTAGAGGAAAGCTGGTTAAAAATGGAACAACATCATGCAGCTAAAGAGCCAGATGCAGTTAGAAGCAGAAGTAGTTGGACAATGTTTTTATCATTTTTCCTCCGTGCACCGCGATGCCGCTGAAAGTAGAGGTAGTTTTTGGGAAACCTCTTAAATGAAAGATGAAAGTCTGGACATCTTGATTGTTTTATTTGAAATCCATTGTGGTGGCGTATAGAGGCAAAAATTATAGAACTGTGTTGTTGTCCAAACACTTTTGGACCTAAACGTATTTCACCCGAACAGAAGTAAAAGCAGAAAAAGCATCACATTTGGCCATAAACACAACTCCAAATAAAAACTTCCTCGTACTTATTTAAAGGTATCGATAGATGCGTATAAGTCCTGTTGCAGAGACGAACCTGTGGTCTGCATCTGGTTATATCTTAGTCCTTCTGAGTCACCCCCATGCTCAGTCCTGAAATACAAAGAAACCCCCAAATCAATTAGTCTTGAGGACTGTGGATGTGCTTCCTTTAACCCTGAAATTATTTCCACCTGAGTTTAATCTTGATGTAGAGACTCAGATTACCGGGCTGCTCTGTAATTTATGGCCCCAGTTATAATAGCACCACTTCATTATCCTTCCCTCTTAGCCCCCAGTCAAAGTTGGATATATTTATGAAGTAATTTTCACAACAAAAGCGGTTTACAGAAAAAGTCAAGCGCATAACAACAACTCCCCAAGCGCCAATCAGAGGGAGTGATGGTGCCAACTGCAGCATTGGCTCTTAAACACTCTATTTATGTGTTTATTTGAATTTATTTGAACACATAAAATACCTTGAGTAGTATGCATTACACAACGTGCATAATTAGTCGCATTTGTGCACATTCTCTGCTCTTCCTCTTTACCTCTCTCCTTCTTTTTCTCTCCTGGCACCTGTTGAATTATATTACAGTCATAATGTTTGGACTCAGATAACTGCAGACACTTACTGGTAGCTGCAGAGGCACAAATTGGTTTGCCCTTGATGCCCCGCATGTCCTGCTATACCTCTGTAGTGACTAACAATATGACAGCTATGTTATAACATTTTTTAAAAGCAGTACTATTGTAAGCTACAGTGCAGGCTAATGTTATAGTTTTATGAATCCTTTGTCATCACAACGTCGCAGAGATGTGATATGTTCAGAACAAAAATCATTCAGATTGGGTCTTTATTTATGTGCTTGTGAGGGTTTGTGGGAATGTTACAGGAATATTGTCTGCATTCTGTTGACACCACTCTCATCTCTGTGTGGTATGAAGTCTGTCCGAACCTTTTTTCATTCACAGCACCCTTTCGGAGCGCTCATAATATCACGCCACCCCAGTCTAAAAGACTTAAGAGCACTTAGAGAATGCAACCCTCCATCGAGACAGGCGCTTTACATGACAATATTTAAAAATCCTTCTTTAAAAATTCCTGAATCCACTTCCTGATCCGGATCCCTGTCAGAATTTAATCACTTGTTTCCTGGACCGAGGCTTGTTTCAACCAGAATTTTTAATAAAAATCTGGGCTGATGACTATAAATTGATATCAACGGGAAATATTTTCAAGTTGAACGAGATGTAGCAACCAATAGTTTTTGGGGTGAGTTTCAATGGTTTTGATTGTCCCTGCTGTGTTAAAAATATCTAAAATGACGGGCTGAGATGCACTCCAGAGGCAATTTTCAATTTCAACTTCATTGCCTTTTGTGAGGATTAATCTTTCTACTTTTGGAAATTACAGAAAGTTGTGGCAGGACATGTTTGAGTTAATTCACCTTATTACTGTCAACAGCACCCTACTATCATCTGTCTGACACCAGTTTTGATGTACCAAACCGGTCAAACCCCATTTTAATCCTTGATTTATGTGTAAATTATTGAGTATTATACCTGCCAATGGGAAGATTATATTGCCTCTGCCCATGTCCTCAATCCCTCTTTGATGACGGCAGCTTAGTAGTTGGCACGCATGCGTGCATTAATTCTTTTATCAATGTTTTCTCATATCCCTTAATTTATTAGTGAAAAGACAAGTTTTTGCGCTTGAGCCATGGTCAGTGTCGGTTTCGGATGTGGATTTTACAGCTGCAGAGGTGTGAGGGCTCAGGGGTGACCTGAGAGACTATGAGGCCTGGATCTGTGCGGGTCAGAAACGTGGCCAATAATGCAGCAGGATGCTGCGGTGATTCACAGAGACACTCAGCCCACTCCTGCGTAGAGGGTTTATGTATATATTCCAAGCCAACGTTCACCTTGGAGGACACGCAGCTTAATTACTTCTTCTTCGCTCTCGCTCGTGTCACCTTGTCAGTCATTTCCTGTTGCCATAACAACTGTCTCAGCTGCTAATGATATTGGCTTCATTTTCATTTGTCGGGAGATTCACATAAACAGATGTGTGCAGAGTGAGGCCCATCCTCACTTCTGCTAACGACCGAGGCAGCGCGCCCGGGGGGACAGTGCGAATGTGTGCACCGTATGAAACGGCATGAAAACTGAGCTGAGAGTGTCAATAAAACCTGAAATGTATGTCACATTATAAAACTTTGGATGCAAATTGCTTCTCGTACTGTCTGACGCTGACAGTCACCATGAGTCCAGCTATGACTCATCGCAGAAATACACAGAAATACACGAGCGCAGCCTCTCCAAATAATAATCCGTTTTTGTCTCTGCTCTCTACCTGCTTTCATCCGTAAATCCCTGTTTGTTTGCTCCATTCCGCTGTTCCGCCCCCTCTGTTTATCCTCACATTCCTCCTCCCCGTTGCTCTCTGTCTACTTCCTTTCATCTCATTTTCTCTCCACCCACTCTCTCTCTCTCTCTCTCTCTCTCTCTCTCTCTCTCTGTCCCCCCGTCAGGCGTGTCTATCATCCTGTTTTCTTTGAGTCTGTGGCTGGAGGCAGCAGTGTTGTCCTCTCATCACCTGTTATGTCACTCGCACTTTACGGACAGGAGAGACTTTACCCTGCGCGTTCAGACCAAAGATGGATGACTCGTCTCCGCTTCCCTCCTGCTATATACAGTTTGTATAATGGTGTCGGTGACCGTACAAAAAAGTAACATTTCCCGATGCAAGTGCTGCTATCTTGATCGAAAGCTGCAGCTGGATCCTGCTGTACTTCTGCTGACAATCGGTCCTGTCAATCTTAACTCAAGGAAACCACGAGCATAACAGTATTTTCCAGGATGATAATCTTTTCCGTGTTAGTAAACAGTATGTTTGACCGAGTGAATAAAACTGCTCCACCATATCCTTGTTGAGCTTATTAAGACCTAATACTGAGCTGAGTCCAAATATGCGTATGTGACTAATTGTGCAGGCTTTGATTTAACCTCGGCATCAAAATTTCACTTCTGGTAGCCAAAGTTGTCAATCCTCGTGCACTAATGATGCATTTCGATTCCAGCTCATTTTCAAGGCACCAACATGAGTGTAGTGTCCTTATAACTTTCTGCAAATGCTGATCTGTTCTCTTAAGCATGCCACCACTGCTTACAGCTTAGTTTGCAGGGCCAAACAGCTTTGTTTTGCTTAAAGCATAAGCACGTACGTATGCAGATGATTGGATGGTCAAGAGGTGTACTGGTATTGATTGGCAGAAGTGAAGAAGACAGAAAATTAGTATTTCCTGAGTTCTCTCTTGTCGGGCACTGCTCTAAAACTGTGATGAGACTAAATATCTTTGCCGCAATGTTGTTAATGATTTATGAGACGACAAGAACATCAATAGACAGTGTCGTAAGATGTACGCTCAAGCTAATACGCTTGCTCATATAATGTAGCTTATAATGACGGCATGAAAGCTGCCAAGATGGTGTAATATTAGTCGATCGTTTGTAAGTGTTGCTGTCGCTACCTGTTATTCCACAGTGAGAAATCTGCTAAACTGTGCTAATCACCTCCTGACTTTGGCTTGATGTTTCTAAAGGTCAAGGCAGGAAAAGCTGACGTTTTTATTTAACTTAAAAGCAAAAAAGTATATAACGTAATGCGAATTGTTGGCAGTATTTCACAGTTTACAGTGATGTAGAGGGCCGATTGATTTTCCTCACGTTGCAGTTGACTGGGTTTTAAACGGCTGACGAGAGTTTGAACTATACGCAGTTACTCATTGAAGGACAGGTGCACTTTTGAGGCATTTTTATGGCGAGATAAATCAGAGATTCAGTGGATCTCTAAACCCAATCTGAACTCTCCCTTGGCAAAGGCCCACAACTCTCTTATCCCGTGTCTCTGCCAGCCGGGTTAATCCTCATTACCATCTACAGGACACCCCAGGGAACAGTTTGTCGGGTACATGCGTGAGCTGTGTTAGGAGCCACACTCTGACACACACTGGCAATCTCCTGCAGTCTCACGCAGATTTGAAGGATGACTTATTTATCTCTGCAAATCAGGAGCCACTGAAAGTTCATGTTCAGGTCAGATGTGGGATTAATGAAGTGCGATAAACAGACAGAATCCTGTCTTCAGCTTGAATTCTAATGTATTGAACCTATGTATTTGATATGGCTCGTGTGTAACAGTTGAATTTGCTGTTTTGTTGTCTTTGAAGCTGAATGAATGGGTGCCAGGGTTAAGAGTTGCAGAAATTTCTGCAGATGCCGAACCGTCTCCTCGTTCCTCTGGGGAATAATTAAGCTACGCAATAGTTTTTAATGAAGTTACCACCGTTAAAGGCAGCTAGTCGCTTAATTGCTGTTCTGTCTGTTTACAAGCCGTGTTGTAATCCAAAGCTTTCCCCTCTGAGGCTGCGTCAAAATGAACCGGAAGAGACCACGTTGTCACTTTAAAAAACGACCTTTTTTCTTGTGTTTGTTTATGAATTCTATGCAATTACATTTGAAACAACAGTAGGTGAGAGCATGTTATGTCCAAAACAATCATTGCTTTGTAATGAGTCTTTCAGTGGATACAACTTTTGTTTCTGAGCTATTAACTCACCTTTATTTCTTCTTCGCTCCATCAGCTACTGAGGACAACGTGTGGGGCTTTAGCTTGCTTAATTTACTTCAGTTTCCATATAAATGTTTTCTTTAAATATAGGTGAAGATGGCAAATTGCATGTGATTTGCCTGTGTTTCTTTAGTGGAAATCATTGCTTGCCTGGTTGTTGAGGACACGATGAAGTAACTGTACATGATAGTAAACTGTTACGTGTACACAGAGTTTTGCGTCCAAGTAATTTTTAATGCTTTGTCCTGCGCGCGAATTCACATGAATTCACAGTGTAACATACATCACCACTGTTGGTCGTATGGCTCAGTGAAAGAAATGGACAAACTGGTGGTGCGTGGGTGGAGCTGAGAAAAGGTGGAAACTCATCCACCGAGTACGATTGGATGTTTAGTCGAGTTACTTGCACGACTTTGGCTGTATGCATCTGATAGCAAGAAAGCCTACGGTCTCATTCACACCAGAGCTGTTTGGTGCACTTTTAACGAACCCTGGTCCGTTTTCTCGTATAATTTCTCTGGTTCGTTTGGGCAGGCGTGAAAGCTCGTTCGGTTGAAGTGTGAAAGCAAAGCGGACCAAGTTTTAGAGAAAAGATAGCGGGTGGACAAAACAACAGCACATCCTTGGAGGCAAAAAAAACAAAACAGTGTATATTTGGGAGTGCCGCTGAGTCGAGACTTCAGGAATGGAAAAAATGTCTTTGGGACAGACGTGGAGCAATGAAGCAATGAAGCTCTGAAAGCTCTGATTGAAATACGGTCTAACAAATACATGTCACAGTTACTTGCGGCCACTCACAAAAGCAGCTTAGTGTTTAATTTATTCAGGGAACAAATGGTGACGTTGGGATTCAGTCGTGGGTGAAGTTGCAGTTTCACCCAGACAATTACGTTTGCTTACTTTCCATTAAGTGCACGCTAGCAGGCTAAAGCAGGAACCAAGAGTATTTGTCTTCAGTTTCATGTTGGCTTAAGATTAGAGCCCAGAGGTTGCCCCTTGGTTCGGCTGGTGCGAAGACTCACTGTCTCAATCAGGCCTGACACACTAGCAGGCGTTGGACCAAAGAGCTGAAGGGCAGAACAGAGTTTAGTTCTGTAATATTTATTGATCCACAAACAAAAATTCTTAGAACAAGTGGTGAAAATGAAAGTGAAAACTGGAAAACAGGATCAGTCCAAAAGACACTGGAAATATGTGACTGGAAACAATAGCCTTTGATGTGACTGAGTCACAAAACAATGCAGCTGCATTTTGAAATATTTTACAACCGTCCCAGACGGCACAAGAGCGACCTTCAAGGTTGACATAAAAGTTTATAAAGTTTATAACAGTAATGAAGTTTATTTCTAAAGCACTTTTTAATATATAGTTACAAGGTGCTTGTAGTTGAAATAATGTCAGTCGATGTTTCAACATTGAAGCACGTTGACAAAATTCCCAAAAAATAGACGTTGACATTTTAACCAGTCTGCCATCACCGTGTAATGTCCTCATCCTTTGAAATTATTATACATCATTTTATCAAAATGAAATTCAAAAATGAAATGTATTTGTTTTTTAAGACGTTGGGCAGTGCATTGATTTGTTCAATCCACCTTTGTGGAAAATGCAGATGTCTCTCGTGTCACACCCCTGCTAAATGTTTTTTTTGTTGTTTTTTGTTAGGTCAAGGTCATTTGGTGCAAAAAAGAGCACATTTGTTGTTTGCACCACTTATGTTACGGTTCAGGAACCGCAGTCAGCTGGTTCTGGCCAGTGATGGGCCTCGGTATGTCAATTCAGTCATGTATGTATTCTGCATGTCAATGGTTTCTGACCTTTCATGAATTTGACCTTCGACCATGAAAGCCCCAAAGCTCCTCATCTGCAGCCAGTGCTGTCAGCTGCAAAATGTCACCAGTTGGACCTCTTTATTTCAATTATTTCAACCTTTGATCTGTAATCGGCTGTACAATGGGCAAAGATAAACCTTTGATGAAAATTTGATTAAAGTCTGCCTGTACCTTTTTGGGATATCCTGTTAAACGCCAGCAAAAACATAACTTCCTTGCAGGAGGTAATAAGGTCAAGTAAACCAAGTCAGCTGTTCAACTGTTTGCGGTGAGCGTTGTCATCACTCTAGATTAGCGTTTGGTTGCTTTCAGTACTTTCAGAGCTTTCAAGTCAGTATCAAAATATTAAATTGCCTGTTTTTCCTCTTTCAGGAACATGTTGTTCCGTCATCTGTCACAACTAAAAGTTGGAGTCTACGGAGTAGTTTTTAGCTTCTTGGTATCGGCTTTTGCCCTTTAAAACCTTCCCCTGCTTTTCGAAAGAGAAGCTGTTTACATTACGCTTCATTATCAGTTGGCGGCGTTTCGCCTTTTCTCAAAGGCAGCCTCATTCCCTGGCAACGGGAGACGGTTGACGGCAATCAGATGGAGAGATGAATGGCTGCAGTCGAGGTTGTGAAGGTTGACACTCTCTGATGGTGAAATGAGCACACAGCGTTGCCCTTGCATGCAGACTGCCTGCCAAATCTCTGCTCGGCGTCGGAACTCAGCCGAGTGTCCAAGAGACGAGCCGTACCAGTGTGAACGGAGAGAGAAAATGTGCACAGAAAACATAAATCTTGCTCATAACTGCTGGTTAATATAATAAATCTCTGACGCTTGAATATTTTTAGGGAACGGTGCCGCCATTGTACCACTTTTCCATCTTTAATTTGTGTGCGCATTTTTATTGCATGTAGTATTTTCAGGCATACAACAGAGATGTTACCAATGTGAGTCTTAATTGTGACAGCATGAGTCATGGTTGTAACAAAAACAAATTGTTTCCATGGAAAATTCACAATATTTCATCAAAATAACTGTTTCTACTGTATTTGGCCCCTCAGTACATAAACATAGTAATCTCAGGTAGGTACCATATTTTTTGAGGACCTGCTGTGTGGATGCAATCATGTGATTGAGATGTTACTGAGATGTAAAAGATCCCCCACGTGGGGGTAAAAAGGGGGCTGAAAGGAGGGAGAACATCTGATTGGCTGCAGATAATTCTCTGTTGAAAAAATGCATTAGTGGATGGAGTCACATCAGAAGAGTCTCTAAAACCCACACACAAAAGCAGTGAAGTTCACAAATCACAAGCATTTTTATAAATATAGATTCAACAGTTTGTGTATAAAAGTGACCACTTACATTTATGTTTTTGATGAAAATTACAAATTGTTTTAAATACATATATTTCTGGATTTCCATTGTATATATTCAAAACAAAAATATTTGAGTTTTCATCACA
>KV751334.1:29352729-29364928 GCA_001698575.1 Mola mola
AATTTAACCTAAGTTTAACTAACTCACAATTATGACTCCTCATCATTATGTCTTGAGAGCTTGTGTCCAGTCTTCATCTGATGCTTTTCTTTTACATCACTGGACACTAACTCAACTATATCATAAAAAGTAGGATGAATTGGTAAGATGAGGTTATGACATCCCATTACTGCTTTAACTGCTTCATAAAAGACGCATAAGTTGAGATGTAATAACGAAAGTCGTGTTGACGGAATGTTAAAACACTGTTTTACTACATTTAAAGTCTTTATTGCATTCTTATTATATATAAGGGCATTTTATAGCATGTTGAACACAGACTGACTGAAAAACACAATAGTTTGAGCTCTGATGTTTTCAAAAGTCAGCGGTGGTTGGGGGTTGAAATAGCCGTCTGTCTGCTCTTTAAGGCCTTCGGCTACAGTGTGACCTATGAGTCAATGTCAGGTTACCAATCAAGGGGAATAGATGGAGTGTCAGGGTTGTGTCAGACCTCATCGTCGCTGTCTCTGGGGTTTGTTACTTCATTAAATTGAGTTATTGACGAGATGGATAGATCCAGACGCAGCAGTCACGGCCAAGGCAAAATGGACTTTCCAACCTAAGTGCATTTTCCATTCTTTTAGGCTCTAAAATTCATACACAAATTTTTGAGGATTATTCCAGTATGGAGTTTTGAATTCTGGGGCCATTTACCTCGACAATACTTTGCTTTTTGATTCAGTAACAATAAAGACACTGAATAAAAGAACGTTTCTGTGCTCTGTTTTTCCTACCTCTCTCCACTTCCTGTTCCTGATGGTGCACCCCGGATACGACTCGTCAACTGCCGAATGGGCACTGATCCGAACTTTTCCAGTGTTTATCAAAGACAAATAAAGTTGTGTGGATTTATTCCCAAGAAATGTCTGATTATTTAGCAGATTACCACAGCACATAATAAATCTACATAAATGTGTTGGTTTTTCATAATCATCAGAAAACGCCGGTACAGTATGTTTACATTTAGTGACTCAAAAAACACACGGGTGACTGTAAGTATCCACTCCATGTTACCAGATACAAGCAGTTAGTGGCGAGAAAGACTTGCCCAGTGTCGGTTTATTGTGTAGCCTTATGAAGCTGAATGGTCCTAGAAACCCAATTCTATAGTGGAGTAGTAAAGAAAAGATATGTATTTTGTGAAATTTTAGCACCCAAAATACTGGAAAATGGGGCCTGAAAACTGAGCACCTACATTGAATGACGGGTCAGGGCATTTGTTTGCGGAGTTTGCATGTTCACGTTTTTCGGAGCGAGGCAACTGAATGCCAGGAGAAACACCTATCTGACTGTAACGGATGAGCGGGCAGAATGCAGGCGTCATTGTTATTCTGCAAGGCCTGTATAGCTGCCGTGTGCCATAACTATGTGACGTGCATGCAAGGTTGCAGGATGTCTGTCTCTCTCAGACATTCTGCATACGTGTTTTTTACCGCAGCTTTTCCTGGTGTGACTACACCTTTAGGAGCCCAACGGTCAGTTAAAATGCAGTCATTCCTGGAGCCAAACGCCGTACACGTCAGCTTTCGTGTAGTCGTGCTCTCCCGGGTCGCTCCAGTCATTCAACATCTGCTCAGCTACAGCTGTCCAACAGTGATAAATCTTTCCCTCCTGCTCAGTGTGGGGTTTTTCCCCCCACTAAGTCAACTGCTACGTGAAGCCGAAGGTGACTGAAGCAAGGACATGGTAATGTGTTTTTTCCCTCCGTAATACCTTTCCCCTTCGCAGTCACTCTCGCTCTCCCTCTATTGCTCCAAATCCCAGACGCCTGACTTGAGTGAGTATTGCGGTTTGGCTGAACACCAGTTCCTCTGTGTACGTTTCTGTGCAACAGCAAGATTACACACTTCAATCTCAACTGGGAAGAAAAATTTGAGCCTAATTTGAGAGAGCGTGTCCGGGAACACTATCTCCTCAGGAATTTATGTGGCTAGAAATGACAAGATCACAGTGTGGGCTGGACCCCCTGTGGTAAGAACTGTCCAGATTACCGTGTGTGTGTGTGTGTGTGTGTGTGAGAGAGAGGGTGTGGTTCTAGTGGGTTATTCAGGATGCTGGAACATCAGAGCTCTCTGCATGCCAAAGCTTTGTTCAAAAGGATGATGTGGATAAAAAAAAAAATAAATAAATAAATAAAAAAAAAATTGGAGGCTCTTAAAGCAGACTTTAACATAGATAACGCACTATGTCAGCTCTACTACATTTCTGCTCATGTGTCTTGGTTCCTTCTGTGTTTTGTTCACCTCTCACACCCGCATGCGGCAGGTTCATATCGACATGTTGACTTTATTGATTTGTGGCCGTCAGTGTATTATCATAGAGCCGGTGCACATGTCTGTCAGCTCGGAGGGACTGCATCAGTCCTGAAGGTGTGTCACCAACACTGATCTGTTAGCAAACAGAAAATTGTCTTGTCACCCTTTTGTTCGTTCCTCTTCTTTAACCCCCGTATTTGTAAAGTTGTCATTACATTTGTCTGTAAAGATGTCAGAATCAGCTTTAATTCAGCAAGTACAGTATGTTCACACGTGCAAGCAATTTGACGCCGGTTTACGTTGCTCAGCGTACTGCACACGTAAATGAACATACATTAGAGGGACGAAGAGAACAGCAAGTCTAAACAAATAAATTAGAGACAAAAAGGTGCAATAGAGGGCAAAAATAAAACAAAATAAATGAACAAGTAAATTGTGGATAAAAATATTCTTAAAAGAAGGCTGAATACTGCACAATAGCTATTGCATCAATGTGTATACACACATTTTACAGCGCGTGCAGCAAGCATGAAATTATACTGACTGTGACATTGTGTGATACTTTTATCCATTCCAATACTTTACTGTGTATGAAGCTGTAGAAATGCAGTCTTTTTACAGTTTTTTGACACTGTTCTGAAGTCTAATCGTGTTAATTGACAGCGATCTGTATCTGTGTGTCTGTTACCAACTCAAAATGCTGTGAACAGGCCTGTTGTGTACTTTGGGTGCGGTGATGGTCTGGATCTGGACCAACTGTCTAATATTGACATAACACAAAAACGACTGGATGGATTTTCATGAAAAATCATCTATTGATCTTACACCAGTGAACAGATATTTAAATTTTGGGAGAGATCCAGATCCCATCTGGATCCGTATGAATTCCAAATATGAATGTAACTCCAAAACTAAAGGACAGTTCTTTTATGAAACCGTCTTAATACTTGGGAAGCTGAAAACCATCATTACCTCCACCACAGAGGTTAGGACTTCTGTTGTCTGGTTGCTTGGTTGGTTGGTTGGTTTGTCAGCAGCGTTGGCCGGACGGGACACGGGCCCGAGAATCCCATTAAATGTTGGTGTGGATCCAGGAATTTTGATTTAAGGGATCTGGATGGGATCTGTTGGGCCTCGGCGGATGTATGTGCTGTAATGAGTGCCGTTCTAGCTTCTCTCTTAGTGAGCAAAAGCTCTGCGAGGTTTCATTGACCCAATGCACCACCTCCCCGCACTTTCTCATTAACTTCCACTCTGGTGTGACTTAAAAGTGCTGTTGTGCAGTTACAAACCTCACTCAGGCGGCAATCGATAGCTTTTCTTGCTTGTTCATTACCACATTCTGCTGCGTCTTTCTCTCGCTCTCCAGTCACCTCTGACAAGCGCTGCTCTCTCTGGACCTGAAAAATGAGGTGTGGCCGAGGGTGTCACGCTGCAGCTGTGTGTGCTGGTGAGCCGGTGTGTGCTGTAATGTGACAAGTGTCAAATCGGTCATGGGCCAGCGCAACCTAACACACACACACACACACACACACACACACACACACAGGTACAGCAGGTGGGCTGTAGCTGCCGGTCAGGCTTCCTCGGAGTCTAATACGGATCTGGAGTCCCAGTTAGTCCAGAGTCGGGGCCCCCATTATGTCAGAGCCATGGCCACCCCCACGCCATCCCCTGTAATTGATTTGGCATCTCCCAAAAATATCCCCCTCAGCTCTTCTCCTTGTTTCGACCCTAATTATCTCTCCCTGTCCCTCTTCTCCTTGTTCATTCGCTTTCCCTGCACGCCGCTCCTCTCTCTCATCACATGGGAATTCAGCGAGCGGAGCTCCTCTGTAGCTCGGCGTCTTTGTTGCCACAGAAATAGCCACTTGCTCCCCGGCGGCTATCCTCACAAGCCTGCTTTTAACACATGGCCGCACTTGGCCATTTTGTCATGAACGGATTTGGATAGATGGGAGGATACACTCGACCCATAATACGATTCGAAAAGACCATTTTGAGGTCACGGTATGATTTTTTTCATCATTTCTTTTTTTTTGTCAGACAAGAAAAACTAAAAGATAATGAGCTCATATGTTCTTTTTTATGAAGGAGCTTGTTTTTTTAACTCGACAACCGAAGAACACTGCACATTTTTTCATTCATTCCCTTATAAAAGGTGAAACTGAAACTATCTTTTTGGAAAATATCTATAAAATAGAAAAATTGAAATTTCAAATCAAATAAATATTTAATAATAAAATTACAAATAAGGTGATTCTCTTGAAATAACAGCAAGGCAGCTTATGATCCTGGGTTAGAATTGACATGTTTTTCTTAAGGAATATCAGCATATTAACACCATGCTTTGCTCGATCATGTGCTTCAGAGGCACGATGAGAGAGACATTTTGATTTTTTTCGTGACACAGCTCGGCGGTGGCTTTCTTCAGAGGCTTAAAAAGTCTCACTAATCTCCTCAGCCTCGCTGATGTCTCTGCTGTCCAGAGTGTCGATTTCGCGATCAATATGTCCAACGTCCTGCTGCTGTCACAGCTGCTTTCTTTGCAGATATGGCTCAGTCACAACAAACTGGTATTCCAACGCGTGGCGACATCGATGATCAGCTTGTGTGAGGGCAGCTGGTTTTTGTATGGACACGAGAACAGAAGTGGCCGCTCACGCTCAAATCAGCTACTTTTAACGTAACGTTGTGTGGACTAAATGCTGTAACGTAAGACAGAACTTACGCATCGCTGGTGCAACAGGCTGCTGGAGCAGATCGGAGTCATGGTCCTGGAACCAGATACATGGACGTAATCCTGAACTAATGTTCTGATTCCTATGGACTGTTTTTTTTGTTGTGGGAGTGTTAAGAGTAGCAATAAAAGTAAAACCAAAGGGGTACAAGAGGGCAGTGAGACCAGCAATGTTGTATGATTTGTAGACGGTGGCACTGACCAAAAGAGAGGAGGCAGAGCTGGAGGTGGCAGAGAGAGAGAAATGTTGAGATGCTCTTTAGGAGTGACGAGGATGGCCAGGATAGCTGATATATCAGTAGAAGGATGTGAATCATTTGCTCTAACTGCAGCCTGAATCTTTCCAGGAGATTTTATGAAACCTGCTGGAGCATATTTACAGCACATTGCTGGCAGCCACGGTTCCCTCGGGGCTGTCCAACGACTGGCTCTGCCAATCACTTGAGGGCAGTTGCGTTGGATGTGTAGCCACCGACGCCCTCCCTCCCTTTTTCCCAACCTGCTCGGTATCTCTTGGTGTGTTTGACTCTTAAGCAGCGTTCTTGGCACGCTGGCTCGGATTTTCCTGTGTGAATAGAGATTATTCGGCCGAGGAAAGAACAGTCTGCGCCTGCTCTGGTAGCTGCTAATCTGGGAGCGGCTGGAGAGATGGGATGAAAGGATGAAAGTGTCATGATGGGGGCTTCGCTAGAGTGATGAAGGGATTTTCTGCCGCGCAAAAGAAAATATACTTGCATTGTTTTTATTTGGTATTTTAGAAGACTTGTCAGACACGTGATGAACTCGTGCACTGCTCCGCTTTCAATTTCCTGAGAAACAATTAAGGCCATGGCAGAGGAGGAATGTTTAAATTAAATATTCATTTCTCTCTTTGAGTCTGTCAGTTATAAGTAATTGCACAGGGCAGAAAAATACCAGTGTGCTGAATGAGCAAATGAATTCGCTCACTTCTAAATGATTTCCGCACCTTGCCGGGTTTGCAGCAAAGCCTCGATGCTGCGTTGTGTCCTTCTCCCTTTTATCTCCGCCACATAGTCGCCGTGTGGGCAGGCTGTTCTGATTGGAAACGTTATCAGCCGAGCACACATTTGACTTGGATTGTTCCCAAAGTGAGGCCTCATTATTGGCCTGTTGGATAATCGTCAGAAGCCAAAGTTGGTTTTAGAGAGAAGTCACCCTGAGGCTTCGTTTCAGCACGGGGTTCACAGAGAGGAGAGGAGAGGAGCTGACGGGAAGAGGAGGGATGAAGGGGAGTGCTGAGGAGTGCCAACACGTGCAACTCAGTGGGGAGCTCAGCCATAGCTGGAGTGCCTAACACACAATTTCATCCGCTTTCAGGTGGCGACTGGCGGTTTGCTTTGACTGAAGAGGCATCGAGGAATGAATGAATTTTAAGGGATAAAAGGGATAAAAGGGAGGAGGTGACCGTGGAAGGGAAAAAGAAAAGGGCTTTTCGGTTGAGGAGAGAAGCCGACAAAAAGAGATGAAAGAGTTCATCGTAGGCATGACATCATAAATCAGTGGTAGCCTTATAAATCTGCCCTGAAACTGTGTGTAATTTATTCCCGTCCTGCATATAGACGTTAATAATCATTCTGACTTTTGCTGGAAAGCTCCGGGTAAACGTGACATTTTAAATGTATTTACGCATGTCAATATTAACACTCACAGTAAATTTGAACCAGATGATACTTATGCAGCTGATCGCACAGTAGCTGCAAGTTTTCAAATAGTCCCTGTTAAGCCTCTCGTCGAGTTTATTTTCATGACTGAACATAAAGTAACCAGATTTAATTGGTGTACAGAAAGTTATGCATTGGGATGAAACAAAAAGGACTCTAAAAGAAACATAAGCTAACTACTAAACAAAGAGAAACAAAATACAACCATACAGCACCCTCTGAACCTCGAGGGTGTAAACACAA
The DNA here is from genome assembly GCA_001698575.1 of Mola mola. Classification (NCBI taxonomy): domain Eukaryota; kingdom Metazoa; phylum Chordata; class Actinopteri; order Tetraodontiformes; family Molidae; genus Mola; species Mola mola. Next base: position 29,359,692 of record KV751334.1, read on the forward strand.
GTTAAAAAGTGCAAAATGGACTAAATAATGAACCTTTCCCAAATCAAAGTTATCTTACAAGCAGCAGCAGCTGTAACAGGCAGTTTAGCATGTTAAAGTCCTCCCCCAGCAATTGATTAAACCATTAAAAACGAATTCCTGTTTCGTTAAATTGCATGTTTGTGGCTTTTATTTTTTTCATTATAAAAAAAAATCCCTTTGTGCCTGCTTGAACGTAATTTGACACCTTTGCCTCATCTACAGTAGGTTGTAGTAGGTCGGTATAAATAAATATGCTACTTTAGTGCAACCCCATCTCTGCATAACAATACAAATTTTGGCATCTACAATGTTAAACCCACCCCAGGTTGTCAGGATTGGTTCCTTAGGGGTTTTAATTAGAGGAGCCGGGCTGCGAGGCTGCTTATTTTGGTCATGATGTGTGCTGCAGTACATAAAAAAGACACCACATGGACATGTTAGCGAGGTCCAAAATGTGATTTTCATCGGAGGTCGTCAGTAACTTAATGAGCTGGACTGGACCGATGGATGAGAAACACCTCCATCATTATGTTTCCTGGTGTGCATCATTTACAGAGACCAAGCCTCAGTGTCCCTATAGAAGCTGCACCAGCACTCAACCATGCCCCCATGTGTCTTCTATATGTTTGCATGTCTGTGCTCATCCATCCATGCCTTCATACGTGTCCCCTCTCCCATCATGTTTACCAACATGCCTGTTAGCTCAGCGGGCTGGAAAACCCGCAGGCTTGATGGGATGCATGAGAAAGGACGGAGCAGGTCTTTAGGTATGCGTGGTGATGCTGAAAGAGTGATTCCCTTTAGAAAAGCTTCACCGGGGGTTTCAGAAAGGGTGGGCGGGTGTGTCCTTTGTTCAACACAGTTCTTTATGAACATAAAGAACAGCTAAGAATATAGTGCATTTAATCACGCCGCACACACATGCAGTAGCACCAGCTCTAGCAGCCTGCTGTCACATACAAGAGGAGGGATGTTTTGACATTTAAGAAACCAAATACCTCTGGGATTCAGGTTCGCTTTGAAACTACAGGAGATCTGAGTGCGTCTGTGTGGAAGAGGGAGGAAGGGAAGCCAACTAGCTACATCAAGCCACCTTAAGGCTTTTCATACAGCACTTAAAAAGAAAAACGTGTTGTGCATTAAATCCACATCCACTGTGCCCGTTATCCAGTACAAACTGAAGGGAGGAAGGAAGAGCAGAGGGAAAAGAGAGCTCCTTCTTCTTTATTCATGCAACCACCACAGGAAAATGAGCACGATTAATAATGTATGCTGTTTAAATTTGTCTAAAAAATACACAAAAAGTCAGTGTTAAAACTTCATTTCTTTATCACAGTCAAATAATAAGAGAGTTGAAATGTGTGAAGAGCTAAAAAGAGGTTGCAACCATTTTTAGCCATTCTAACATCCAATGAATCATTCCAAATACTGAATGGATTGCCGTGATTCTAGTGCACCTCAGGATGAATCATTGTACCTTTGTCCTCCTGACTTTTATAGCCTCACATCAAATGACATGTCAGTGTTAGCTCCGCGTTATGTTCAGTGCTAATTAGCAATATTAAAACGCTGTTGTACATTTGTAAACACAGTCAACGTTAAAACCATAGCACGATGTTAGTGATCGTGGGCAAGTTAGCATTTAGCTTTTGGGACAGAGAGACTGCATTACAAGCTATGGTAATGAAACTCAAACTATGAACCTATAAATTCTGGTCTCCTTGGACGTGGTTGCCTCTCCTGCCCATCCCCACTGGGCATTTATACAGTTGCTGTTAGTGCCAGAAAATGTTGACTGGCTGGTTGTCGTGATATACATGTTCAACACTGAAGTAGTCAGATGCAGTCATTCGCTCTGAGCCTATTGTAGGATATAAAACACAAATGATTTTAATGAGGGTGTAGTCGCAAGTAAGAAATACAATGGACATTGTTGGGACCAAGATAACACAATTCAGGCTTAAACATGCTCTGAAAACTGTGTGACTCCATAGCTAGTGTGCTTCCAGACTGTTTTGGGTCACTCATTTAGTTCAGACATTTATTAAAACAGATAATTAATGACAACAAAGTAATGTGCTCAACAAAACAACAACAAGGCAAAGGCAAATCAAACAACAAAGAAACACCAAAGCGTCGAGTGCCTTTATCAAATGAACAACTGGCTTGCGTGAGATGTTCAACAATTAAGTCCAACAAATTGATTTATTTAGTATTGTTATTAGCATTTTTCATATTCAAACAATCAAGCATCGTAACATGAAACATGCAACTAACTAGTAACAATAAACCATGTACGCAAACCATGAGAAAAATAAATCCTTGTCTCGTACAGTTTGGAAGGGCAATTGTTTGTCCATATTGAAACAATACAGCACTATAGATACAGCCATGAATTTAACGTTTGTGCATTATTTAACTTCTCATTTAATATGCTGGTTTAATGGGCTTACGACAGTTCTTGAGACCTTAACAGGTGTCAATCAAAGTTGGTTTTCTTCTGAATAGTTTGTATGAAAAGGGGCCATTTTGGTGTCAACGTTTCAGAGTATCAATGTGGCTTTCGACAAATGGGTCCAGTTTTTACTTTGGTGGTGACTAAAGCTGGATTTATACTTGTGAATTGGATCTACCACATCGGTAGGCGTGAGTTAGTGTGTCACCACATACCCGCAGCAGCTGTGATTGGTCCACTCGGTCGCTTTGTATTTCTACACATCCAGTTTAATTTCCTGCTGCTGTGGGACAAACATGGACTGAATCCAGGAGAGGCTGACTGAAGAAGTCCGCAAATATGTGCATTTGTGCGACTGTTCATCACAGCGTAACGGGGGGGGGTCCATGGGAGATAGAAACAGGAAATAAATCCTCATCCTGAACTAAAGAGCTGTTGGCATGCAAACAGAAGGACTTGTTGAATTATTGCCGCGTTTTACAATGAAGCTCATTCCAGACAGCACAGTTCTCATTACTGCACCGTTGATTCTATCCTCTGGTTTATTAACTAACCCTGTGGAGGTGTACTTCTATTCATCTTCTCTTTATTATGTAATGCTACTCTGGGACTGTTTCCCTGTCATTAGTTCTGTGCTTGGTGGAAATTACGGTTGCAGTCTGAGGGCTTTTTTTCACTTCGGTCTCATTGACAAACCAAAATTAGAAAAAGAGACCATAAGCGTAATGTAATGAATTTTTTGACCGCTGAAGGGAACTTGTGTCTTGAAGTGAATTTTGTCATTACAGGCAACTTTTTGGTGCTGATTAAACCTCTTTTAGGCCTCTAGTTAATGTTGTCATGACTCTCTTTATGTCGTATTTTCATTAAATAATGCTGATACATTAATTAAAAGGACCGGGAGTCCGTGGTGCTGTAATGAAAATGAGGTGTTTGGGGAGAAGTTTGCCAGTTTGCCAGTGTTCCGTCAATATGAGTAACTCAGTCCTAGATTTTACAGACGACACTGGCCAGAGGTGTTAACCTTGTTGACTGTCCACTAATCACAGAGATATATTTAACAGTGATTTTCTGAGGTGTTTGTGAGGAGGTATATTCTGCCTGCTTTAGCTCTCCCATAAAGTATGTGGAAGGGCAAAAACACAACAGAGCCATACCGCCAAATGTAACTAAATGCAGATGTGAATCTATTGGTGCGTTGTGACCAAAAGCACCAGGAATTCTTAGTTAAAGGGGCTCATCATCAACAGGTTCCAGTGGCCTATTGTTGTCTGCTCTTGCATCGTGGCCTTAAGTCCAGGGAATATTATGGAAATCAGGTCGATGACCCTCTCAATGCCAATTCCCAGTGGATATCATCTTCTGCGTAAATGCTCAGTAAGGCCTGTGACTTCATCGTCGGTCTATCTGTCGTACCCTTTCTTCTGTGACTCCAGCACAAAGGAATGTAAAACAGGCTCGAAACACGGAGGACAAAACAAGCAGTGAGCCTGCAGCTGCAGGCTTTTAAACATGGCGGGTGAAATGAAATTCTGCTAGTACTCGACCAAGCCGAGATGTCAAGCTTTGCAGGACACGCCCCCAAAGTTAACCTTTGGTAAGTACCACCCTCGAGGGAGGAATTTTCTTGGGTCAGATTAATTACCCACGAACTAAACGTAGACCCTAGTTACGACGGTCAAAACGTGAGGTTCCTCCTTCTTTGGTTCCTGGGGAAAGATCCTGTGGTCCAACAACGGCGGGCCTGAGAGAGATGCTATTGATGAAACCTCATAGATGAGTGTGTCGCTGCGTCTCAGCTCGTCTCGGCTCAACATCCTCCCCAAAGCTACACTTTAATCAGCAACCTTCCGGCAGCACCGAAACATCTCTACCTTGAAATTTATAACGCACGTGTCCGTCCACCACAGCATTGCAGAGGAGGAAAACAGTTCAGATTGCTAACTGCGGTGCTCTGTGCTCTCATTTGAAGCCTGCATTCAATTTGGATGGACTTGCAGTCAGTGACTCGTAGTTCGGGTCCAAATGTAATTTTTGTGCTTGGATTGAGGCAGAAATTGCTCCCATTCTTGTTTGTTTTTTTTTGTTTTTTGTTTTTTTTTACAGCTGTTATACACAAAAAGTATACAAAGTGTATGCATGCACACATAACACACATGTGCACAGGAACATACAGTACACACGGTTTAAACGTCACATCGGGCTGAATAACAGCAGGAAAGCATTCCGACGTGCAGACTTTAACTGGGTACAAACACACACACACACAAACACTTGAAACGTGTTAAAATTAAAGCACTCGGAAAGGCTCGAACAAGTCACAATTACCTAGTGCATTTAGCCACTGTACAACAAATGCACATCACTGCTGATCAATAAAAACCAGCAGGGCACAAACAAGTAGACATGTCTCCTTTTTAACTGTATATTGCTCTGCCAAATTAAATCACATCTTTGCATATGCTTGTCTTATATAGCTGGTATAAAATAGTTGAAAATCTTCTCAGTATTATAAAGGGTTTGATTTAGGCCGTTTCAGATTTTAATGCCCTCCTCATGCTCTGATCAATACGTAAGTGCCATTCCCTGTGCATGGAGTTGCGTTGCACTGCATCGCCTCAGCTTAGAGAGTTGTAATTTTTAGGCACTGCATTGAGCAGAAGAGTGGTTTTAAACTTTAAAAAAACCAAAACAAAAATAACTCTGAAATATGGCCGTAGCAACATGTGCTTCTTGTTATCGTGGTTTGGTGGCCATTCTC